>PVKH010047481.1:0-10292 GCA_004027955.1 Chaetophractus vellerosus | reverse complement strand
TTTTGCTGTCATATCATTAAAATTCACTAAGACACCTTCTACTCCTAGAAATCCATATTCAATCCATGTCATCTGCTTTCTTCTTCCCATCTAGAGTGAGAGCAAACCTGCAAGGACCCACATTGCCCTCAACGCTACCAGACCAGCCACCAAGCCTGCTCCTCTTTGTTTTCTAGCTGCTTGAGAAGTGGGAACAGTCGTGGCTGCCTCCACTGGTGCCTGGCCTCTCCTATGCCCTCTCTCATTGTACTGCCTCCTCTTTCATTCAGATTTTGCATTCCTTTCAGGGCAGAGCAAGCTGTGCTGGGCCAGGCACTGCGCCTCCCTCTCCCCTATAGGGAGGAAGGTAAACAGCACTCGATAAATAACAGCAACGACGTGGCAGGCTCCCAGGTGGTGAGGTGGGCAGCCCGTGTTTCAATCTTTCTAAGAGGCCACCAAAGACTTAAGGCTTAGTGGGGTTGGATGGCTTTGGGTTGTTGATGGCATTTGTATCCATAATTCTCACAAACCAATTTTCTACCTGACTCCCTGAATGTCATTTTCGTTCCAGATATATACAAAGCACATTTATGGGACCAGCAGAAAAGAATCCCAAAGGCAGTTTTATGGAGGACTCTAGCCATTACCACTCCGTGAAACATACCAACTGTGGAAACCTGAAATCCTGAGGATGATTTCTCACTCTGAGAATGGAGCCATAGATGGCCAGGAAATTAAGTACTTGTCATGTGGCCAATCAAACATTTCAACGGCTTTGCCTTGGAGTGATGGCCACAGAAGCCTTGCTGCTACAGTCAGAGGGAAAACAGAGCTTAATCCTTACACAACAGCAAAGAGAGAAAAAGGCTCTGTGAAAAGCACATGGCCTAATAGAGCAGTGCCTCACCTATAAATAAATGACGCCATCAGGAATCATGGTTGGCATTGTTTGGCTTTGTTTTAGAAGGCATTTCTTTGGGTAAAACTGGAGAATGGGAGCACACTTAGGTCTTTGGAAATGTTTAAATGGGCTCTTCTCTTTTAAAAGGAAGGCAGTACAGGCAGGGCCAGTCTGCTACGGAGGGCATGGAGCATCAGGCCTGGAGGTCGTCTGTACTTCTGAAGGTGTGGCTGGCCATCAGCAGACAGTGCCGTGTGCTCACCACAGCCATTTCCTTCTCCACAGCAGGCAGAGGGTCTACATTTCCGCGCTTCCTTTGCAGTTTTGTGGGGTCATGGGACTAAGTTCTGGCCCAGGGAAAATGGATGGACACGGATATACATCGCTGTCAGGCCTGGCTCCTAAAAACTCCCCACACAGACCTCCACGCATCCTCCCTCTTTCCAGCTGGGTATAGAGATCCACTGAAGGACCCCAGAGCCCAAGACTGTCCTGACTCAGTTGTGAGCCCTGGACCAGCAGCCTGGGAGCTTGCTAGGAATACAGGTGCACAGGCCCTAACCCTGACTTACTGAATCAGAACCTGCATTCCAACTAGCTCGCCAGGGATTCGCAAGCGCATACAGTTTGCCAAGCCTGGCCCTAGGGGAAGATGGAGCCACAGGATGGAAGGAACCCATGCCTCTGAATGACTATACTAGAGCCCTCCCTCTTGACCAGCTTTGGACTGTGATGTGAGCAAAAAGAAACCTACATGTGCTAAGCCACTGAGAATTTGGGGTTGTCTGTTACAAGAGTTAGGTTTCCCTAATTAATACACAGGTCTGACATGAGAATTTCCCTGGCCCATTTTGTGGAGCTCATTTGCTTCTGGTTGTAATAGATTCCAACTGTTTTATTACAATTTCATTTTAAAATCCTCTCATTTTGTTTTAATCTCCTCTAGCTGACCCCAAATACAGGCTTAGGTGGGTATTCTACTTTAAAATAAATTATTGTATATCCATGGAAATACCATTTGGTGTTACATTTTGTCCCTGGTGTTTATCTATAAAAGCAACTTTATATATATAAAAGAAAACTATCTGTATTTACTCTGTGATTTTTATATAAAGCCCTATATTTGAGAAATGAGTGCTCTGCAGCCCCTGAGGAATGGATTTTGTTTTCCCTGTGGAGAAGTGGGTGGTTGGGATGCCTCTATATGGCATTGGCTGCTTGGAAGCTCAGAGCCGATTTTATGGACCTATTGTAGCAACTGTGTGGAAGTTAGTGGTTTACTTACTTGTATTCTACTCCTTTCGCTAACCCAGGCTAAATCTTTGATTCTGATTTATATTTTCTGGTAACCAATGATATTTCCATTATAACCATATATTTTTTTCACAATGGCCCAAAGTCCTTGTGAGACAAAGAAGATAATAAAAAGTATTTCTCTGTTTCTACCATGAAGAGGATTGGAATGAGGTAGGTTGTGGGGCATGTAAAAAGGTTATTTTATTATTATTTTTTTGAGGTACCAGGGCCAGGGAATGAGCTTGGAACCTCGTATGTGGGAAGCTGATGCTCAACCACTGAGCCACATTGCCTCCCTTGAGTTGTTGTTTTTTGTTTTGTTTTGTTTTGCTTTGCTTGTTGTTTATTTGTTTTTAAGATGCACCAGGGACTGAACCCAGGACCTCCTATGTGGGAAGCAGGCACTCAACCGCTTGAGTCATATCTGCTCCCTATATTTTATTTTTATTAGAAACTCACTCCATTGGAGAATTATAGGATGACTATTATAATTTTCAGCAATTGTTCTTTTAACCAAACAGTAATATCATTGTTACTGACACAGTGTGTCTTATCACAGATAAGCCATCTGTTGGATGAGATGAGGCCTGCACATACATATGAGCTGCCCTCAATTCAAGGTGACACTGGAGTGGATTGTAGCTTTACTCATTCATCCCTTCTATGCATTTATTAAGCCTTCCAAAACATGCATTAAATTCTCACTGTGCGTAAGATATGAGCTTGGAATTATGGGAGCTACAAAGATGGTCCCTACTGTGAAGATATTCACAGTCTGTGAGAGAAATATACATGTAAAAATAACACAATAAAAGGCAGGATGGAACAAACACTATAACAGAGGGCAAATTGTATAAGTGTAGAGGAGAGGAGACCAGTTCCAACTGGAATGAGAAAGGGCTCTGTGGAGGGAGTGGCATTTGAACTAAGGTTCAGGGGTAGGATTTTGATGGATCCTGGAAAAGTATGAAGTGAAAGGATGCCCAGGGGTCAGCAAGAGCAAAATTACCAGGGGCAAAGTGCATTCAGAAAATTGGGAGTGGGCTCAACAACTCACTCCTGCCTTTCACTACAAAGATTATGTTCTTCTCCTATAACTTTTGATCATAAATTTGATTTTGCTTTAGATAATTCGCAATGTTTACCAAATAAGGGCTACAACTAATAGCTACGTTTTAGAGAGGCAGGAGGGTATAATAATTGCCCCTTATATATACTTGCCATTCTAAGCATGAGATTGGAGGTGGCACAGTACAGAAAGGGGGATCTCAAACCCAAGAAATGTATAAATACTTTTAAAAGAAAATGTCATGAACCCTAAAGACCACCTTTATGGACCCATAGGGGCCCTTAAACTCAAGTCTTAGAAATGCTAACTTAATTCACATTCTTAAAGTGCCTTTTAATTGTGAATTTTTCACTGTGAAGGTTTAATAAAAATAAAAACACAAAATTAAACATATTCTCACAGAATGGGTGGGCCCTGAAGAAGACGTTCAGACCGTGACTTGAGAAACCCTGGAGAGAATATTAAACCTGGAGTTGAGGGACCTAAATTTTGGTCCTTGTCCTTATTAATTACCATGTGGCCCCTGGCAAGTTGCTTAACATCACGAGCCCATGTCCAGGCTTTGTTTCTACCTCTGGGAAATGGAGATAATAATAATGATACTTCCTAGAATCATGGCAAAGACAAAAAGGTGCACATGAACACTTAGGCAATATCTGGCATGCAATTACAATCTTAATATTAGCTATTATTAATGTTGTTGCTTTCAATGTTGTAGGATTTCTGAGTTCCCTTGTGGCTTTAAGATTCTATATATTTTGAGTCACTGTCATTATGAAAAACTAAGTGAATGAGTAGATTTCTGACAACCTAGAGCAGAGCAACCTGCAAAGGAAAACATCACCTTGGCATTTTCCAACCAAAGGGAAAGCATATCAACAGAACTCTGGCCTGCACATTCTTTGCGAAGCTACCACAAATATGACTGGTGATGATCTGAGACCGGGTTTCTCTTTGAAAACAAAAATTGTCCAACTGAATAACTTTTAAGGGAGGACTTGAATTCTTGGCAAGACAGCCTGTACCCCCAAATCTATCAAAAGACAAAAAGGGGGCATCCTCGAGGACACTGGTATGTACTAAGATCACATTGCCTGAACTTTTACTACTTTGTCAGAATTTCCAACTCAGTGCCTTGGGCTTTAAAATCTTAGAGACTACTCTGCTAGTACACTTGGACAACAGATCTCAGCTTACTAGGCCTCAATTTTCTCAGCTGCAGAATGGGCTGGATAATCATCAACTTACCACCAAATGGCATCCATTAAATGCTTTGTGGCTTTTGGCTTCAAGAAGCCATAACAAAGGTGGTTATTTATTAAGTGCTTTATGTAGTATCATTAAAGAAGCCTCTGGAGTAACCAGTCGAGAGCTGCTTTCCAGTTAAAAGGCTCCTCTGACATCTGCACATAGCTTTTGACTCAGGTACTTATCAATTACTCTCATTATGCTTTGCAGCATAAGAATGTGTTGGAACATAGAGAAGCTGGACTGAAGCTGGAGCCTCATGTCTGCTTTGATTTACCACATTTGGGAAAGCAATTACAGATCCAACATATTTCTTTCTATTCTCTGCCAAGCAATTTCACAGGTGCTGAGGACCATGGCTTTTCTCCTTCCTAAGGGTAATGCGTATGAATAAGCAACACTACGGAGGCTCATTCTCCTGGATTCCCCAAGATGCATCTCAAATCTATAGTACTCCCAAATATAGGTGGGCCATGAGAGCCTGTAACCAAGCTGAAGTCCCTCCTTTGGGAAGCCAGGAGTGCAGCTGCTATCCTTCATGTCTGCTCATGCTACCTGCTCTTGGAATACACTTCCTCAACTTTCAAGTACGTTGCCTGCCCACTAATGAGCCAGTGCAATAGCCCCCACTATGGTGCAAATGTTGAAGGGTCAGGATAAAGCTTACCGTAACTGAACAGACTTTGCCACAGGTCATTGTGTTTCTGAGACATAATTTCACAAAAACAGAAATTTTAGAATGATAAGAGACGACAAAAATTGATAAAGCATTCCACCTTTAATAAGTGAGGTGGTGTTATCTCCATTTTACAGAAGAAATAACTAAGGCCTTAAGTCACACGGCTACTTTGTATCAAAGGGAAAGACCGGCAGCTTCAGTTCTCTTGCTTGCCTGATGCATTTGACTCATGGTACATCTGATTTCACTTAATAAGCCATGTTGCCAAGACTTTCTACTCTTTTTTCAAAAAAAATCTGATTCCTGTATATCTTCTCTACACAGGTTTCACTACTCTATCTGTTTCACTACTAAGCTCATAGACAATAGGTTGGGAGCCAGTTCTGTGCAGTTGGCTTTGTACAGAGTGCAGAGCCTAGCAGAGAGCCCCATGCAGTAAGCTGTGTGTTCATGCCTAATGATGGTGAGTAGAGATTGGGAAGCTGGGTGGAATTCGAGGGAGACCATCCACGTTCAGTGGGTTGTCTAGTTTGGAATGTACTCCTAGGTAAGGAAGTGTCTTTCAGAACCCCAGCTTCCAAGGTATTTATCAAAGCCAAGGAATACAAGCCAACAACTTTTCAGTAACACAGAACGGACTATTAAGGGTCGGGGAGGGAAAAGCTATATAAAGTCAGTTACTGCTTGGGTTTGCCTTTCCATACTCACCTTGTGATTCCGCCCATGCTTATCCAACAGTGAAATGATGGACTTGATGTGGCCCTCTGCTATCAGATTTAAGGCTTCTGGGCTTTCAGTCAAGATGCAGTGCAAAACCTCCAAGATACCTACATGAATGCCACAAAAATCATTGGAACATTAAATAACCTGAAGAACTGACTATAGCTTAGAAAGTGGAGAATGAAAACACCATCCTGAGGGGATAGCAATATCATCAATTCTTTGAATCTATTAAATATTTCCAGACAGAATAAAGATGCAGTAATCTCTGATAGGCTTCAGGAGCCTCCAGGCGCCAACCAGTCCGTAATTTCAAGCTGTGATTAATTTAGCACTAACCTCATCTCCTTCCTCCTGGACAAAGAACCAAACCTTCTAATGGCACAACAAAGAGATACAGCTGGGAAAAAGAATTCCTAATTTAATCAAATCTAACAATACTTAGTTTAAAAAATAGATATAAAAGCAGATGCATGGTTTATCATAAACTGTAAAGATAACTCAAGAATTTAGATAATATTCTGTGTCCCCCAAACAAGAATTTTTCTAGAAACCTCTCCAGAAATCACTTTTATTTTAGCTGTGCTGGCACATCAAACAAACAACAAACTTACTAATGAAAAACGATTTGGCTTTGCCACCTATTTTTAGCACATTGGATGGTTTTCAGTATTAAGTGAAGGCTTAAGAAATTCTAGCTGGTGACCAGCTTGGTACATACAAGGGCTACACCATGATGAAAATCCAGAATTAGAAGCAAACTATTGAGCCTTATGGCATGGTCAATTACCAGTGATAACCACACTCTTGGCTCAGATATGATGTAAAGGGTGGATTCAGGGGGTTAGTGAGGAGCATAATTTCCTCGTATTCTATGGTCATCCTTCAGCTCTGCTTCTACCCAAAATATTTAGGAGGGCAACGTCAAGACAGGATTTAGAAACACAGAGCATGAGAGTACAAGTAGCAGTTAGGAGGAGATTAGGTTGGAGGATGGGGGTGTAGGGAACAATTAACGGACCCAGGAACCGGGGAGTGAAGATGAAGGCACAGAGTGTGAAAAATTAAACAGAAAAGGAAGCTTGTTAAAGTCTGGGTTAGTGTTGTTAAGTACAGCTGAAGCGGTGCCAAAGAGTTTTAGGACTTTATTTCTTTTTGCCGAATAATTATTTGAGGATTGTTTGCAATCTAGTGGATGAGAATTTTTAAAAGATTTGACTTTTTCTTTTTACAGAAAGGGCAAAAGAAAAAAACACTTCACTTTCTCCAGTTATAAGTTTCCTATTAATTCTTACCTGAGGAAGATTCTAGTCTGTCCAATTTGCTGATTAGCCAATCAAGGTTATTGGAGAATTGAGCACAGTTGTTTCTGTTACCACGAATGAGAGCAGCTGAAAACAAGGAAACATTTGCTCATGTAAGTTAAAGGACACAGCAGTGGTCAAAAGAACTTAGGAAGCTATTAAATACTTCATTGCTTAGGAAGGAAAAGGAATCAAACGACAATCTTCCCCTCCCTGACCCTTTGATACAATTCTGTCTTCTGAAGAGTATAAATCTAGCATTCCTTCACTCACTCAAAAATTACTTCCAGAGAATCTGCTACATACCAGGCATCCATCTTGTTGCTGGGAATAGAGCAGAGGGGAAGACAACAGGCAGATTCCTTGCCTTCGCGAAACTTAGACCCAAGTTGGGGTCAGAGACAATAAACACATCAAATTGTAAAATTACTTCAGATAGTGATAAGCAATGAAATAATACCTGTTTGGTTACTGACTTAAGAACTCAACTTCTCACAATGTTTTGTTAAATTGAGGCAGTGATTTGCTATTCTTCAGTGCTAGAGGGAGGCGTCTGAATGAACACAGTTGGAAAGGTTGGTTAAATTAGATAAATAACAGCTAAACATGTAACTCTAAAATATCTAATACATCAGTATATGGCAGTGGTTCTCAAAGTGTGGTCCCTGGACCAGAAACCTCAGGATCACCTGAGAAATTGTTAGAAATGCAAATTCTCAGGCCTCATCCCAGATTGACTAAATCAAACTTGGAGTCCCTTACCTGTGCTTTTAACCAGTCCTCCAGCTGTTTCTGATGCTTCTGTTTGAGAACCACTGGGGTGGTATATGCTGTTATTAAATTTTCACCAATCTAGACCAGTACCTTCCCTACATAGGACAAAATAGTAGAGGCAACTCTGGAATAAGTCCATGTATATTGACTGGCCCTAAGAAGCTCACCCTTTATGCTGTTGGTTTTTAGGGACTGGAGTGTGACAGAGGCTGGGAAAGTGTTTAAGATAAGGAAAGGTCTTCCTGAGGGCTTCCGCTTTCTGTGTCAGCAGTCAGCGGAGGGCAGAATTCAGTCTGAACTCCTAAACTGCTTTTCAGGTTGGCTGTAGCAAGGTGGTGAAGTTCTGGAGACAGACTGCCTGGGCTCAAACCATAGCTCTACCACTCACTGCATTTGTGACCTTAGGCAAGGTAGGAGCTTCTCTGTGCATCAGTTGCTTCATCAATAAAATAGGGATAATAACAGTACCTCAAAGTATTGCTCTGAGCATCAAAAAGATATTATACTCCTTGGCACACAGAGCTCAATGAATGTTAGCCATTATTGCATTATACCAGTAATTAACATATTGCTTTGAATATGAGTCCTATCATTACCAAATATTGGAATTGGAAGAGACTTTACAAGATCACACAATGCAATTGCAATCCAATTACTGAGGATGGATCTAGACTGATTTCTCTGCAGTCCCCTCTGGCCTGCTCAACTTTCTATGGGTTTCCTCTCAATGGGACATACACATCAGAGCAAAGCTCTAAAGGGCTGCCTTGTCAGAGTGTCTGAGCAACTACGGTGGCCACATTCTGACACAGGCTGATACTGTCTTCACACTGCCTGCACCATCATGGCAACTGTTTACAGCAGGCACGAAAACATCATCACACACTCAGTGTTGTGAGAATAGACTGGGTGCTGAGACATTCTTACTTCCCTGCTTTCTTTTTTCCAACAAAATGGAATATCTGTCTGGCAAGTGAAAAGTGAAAGGGCACAGGTTTAAAATAGTAATCATCCTTCAAGCACAGGTGACATCTTTTCTGAAATTTAGAACTGAAGACTCCATAGACATGCTCTAGTCTTGTTCCTTCGTTTTAAAGATAAGGAGAGTGAGGTTCAGAAAGCTTCAGTAACTGTCCAGGGCTTTCACAGGAAGCTATGGCAAAACTGATTTCCATCTGCTTCCACTTAACTGCCAACTGACTTCTTGCTCCAAGTTTGGAAAGTACAATTAGCTACTAGTTAACAGAAGGAATAACTGGGTTAGAATCAAATGGTTAAGAAAAGGCTTCCAAGAAATGAGGCTAGTTGGTAACTTAGGTTTCTCATATGAAAATCCTGTACATATGACCCTCAGAAATCATCCCAGGGAGAGGGTACTGTGTGTACTTACCCAGCAATTTGTACAGGAGGTTCAGAATTTCTTTCCAGGCCATGCCACTCTCTTCCCTTGCAATTCCTGCAAAGTGCGCTACGCTATTGTAGACATTTAAGCGATCAATGCAATTTAATACAAGGGCCAACATTCCCTGAGAAGGAGAGTTAGGGAAAAGTAAAATTTCCTCATTAAGAAAGTACAGTCCCATTTTCTCTTTCTCCTCCCAAACCATTCACCTTTTAAAGTGGATAATGGTAATATGCAAATAGACCTTCATGGTGCCAGTTGTGCTTTGTTTTTGCCTCTTAAAAAAATATGCATTTTTATGCCTCAGGGACTATTTTGGGAGTGAGTCAGAAATCACTTTCCATGGGTTTGCCTCCATGCGTTTAAGTCAAACCAAGGACATAACAAGGAAGAGGATTTGTGAATGAGTTTCACAAAGCCTACTTTTGGTCTGGTGTGAAATAATTCTGACTCATCCAGAAATAGGCCTGGATATACTACCTATTTTTCTTTTAAATCTCAAATAAGCTCAAGAAATGCCACTAAGATATAGAAGATAACTATGCTTGCTTTTCCACCCCACCTTCCAAAAAAGAAGTGGGGTTTGGAGCTAAGACTCAAAGAGGATTACCAACTACTTTTCCAGCTAATTTACAATACTATGCCACTCAGTGAAAAATAAGTCTGTGTTGAGCTGCTTTTAAAGAGCAGAGGGAGAAGATAAATGTAGTTTCAGTAACCTATAAGGCATACAGAATGTCCTTGAGTTAAAGTCTACTTAGATCAGAAGACTGAGCAGCAGTGGTTTTGATTTCCACATCACTAACTTGGGAAATGCCCAAGAGACAAGCCCTGTTCCCAGGCTTGGAGAGTCACAGAATAACCAAGGCCTGTTAGTGCAAGATCAACACATCCAAGTCTGAAGAAGGCTTGTGACT
>PVKH010047480.1:0-10293 GCA_004027955.1 Chaetophractus vellerosus | reverse complement strand
GTTTTATTACTCATGGACCCAGAAAGAGGAAAAAGTCTCTAAGTTCTGGGCACCCCCCAACACTTTTCATGGGATTACATACATTTCTATTCATTGGCTAGTGGGTTGCTAAGCGAAAGAGATAAAATTTCTAGAAGTTTAAGCAGGCACTTAAAGTCTTAGCTCAGGGTCATAAGAAAGGGAGCTATCCTTGGATTTGAGTTGTAAATTTTTAGTTCAAAGACACATGCTGCTATGCTTATCTTGCTAATGATGGCCTGGGAAAGGAGATGGAGGAGGGAAAGGGAGAGGAGTGTGAGACCGTTTGTTTTTGTAAGGCTCTGAATTCCATAAGGGGGATTGGGGTCCCAAACTTCCCTTATCAGTTGGAGTCTTGATGCTGGAGTGTTGATCCTGGAGCCCGGGAAGTAAGCACACAGAGAAGCAGATACAGAAGGAAAGAGAGAAGGCTCCATTAGACATGGCAGAGTCTCTGGGAAGAGAGATGAGCTGCTCGCCTGACAGTTTACAGCTGGCCTTTTGGAGAGAGCAGAGCAGCTGAGCCTGGAGAGAAACAAGCCCCGGGAGAGAGACAAGACTTGTCCCAGTCTGTAGCTGAGATTGGAAGAAGCTGGGACCATGGAGCCTTGGAGGAGGAGGAAGACTGAACCCTCACAGACATCACCCATCATCTTGCATCAACAGGTGGCAACAGATTTTGGTGAGGGAAGTAACTTATGCTTTATGCCTGGTAACTGTACAATTCTACCCCAAATAAATACCTTTTATAAAAGCCAACAGATTTCTAGTATTTCACACCAGCACCCCTTGGGGTACTGGTAACACCATGTTACCAGTACCCCAAGAACCCACATGTTTTCTTCCTCTAAGAATCACTTATAGGGCCTCATAAGGTTATATTGAGGGTTGAGAGACAGTGAATGACAGATAGCAAGTATCAGTGTAACTTATTGGTACCTTCTAGACCAGCTAGGGTCAGGCCTTGTAATTGCCACTTCCATTTTATAATGGAATGCTACTTGGCATGCCCAATTTTATGGTTCAGTGATCAGATAATAGTTTGCGATGGATGTTTAGGTTGTGTCGTTACTTGGAGTCCCAGGGTCAGGTGTACAATTTCTTTCAGGGCCCAGTAGCAAGCTAAGACTTGCTTTGTAAACAAAGAATAGTTGCAGCATGGCCTACCTCCAGAATCCTAGGGGCCTGCTCTAGGACTCCCAGAGTCTCTATTGGCATCTCTGCTGCCACATATACCACACCTTCCATCGCTATTGGATGTGCTAGATCATAAGGCCCAAGTTGCAGGCAGCCTGCATGGCAGTGTGGACCTGCTGCCGAACTCATTCTTAGTCCAGGACTCACTCATTTAAAACTTGCAGTTTATGTATTATCTGAAAAATGGATTAGCACAGCTTGCCCAAAGTTGGTATGTTTTGTTGCCCAAATCCAAAGAGGCACAATGCTTCATGGGATGTGGATGGTGCAAGGCACTGCAACTTGTCTCTCTCTTTAGAAGGAATTTCCTAATATGGCCCAAACCACTAGACTCTTGAAACTTCACTAAGCATTAGGTTCTGAACTTTTACAAAGTTTATCTTCCATCCTTTGGTATGTAACTTTTCTACTTCCTGTTTACCAGGTTCAATTAACATAATATCATCAATGTAAAGGACTGTGATGTTCTGTAGAATTTAATATATACCCTTTTCTCTGTTTTGTAAACACAAACTGCTTCTGATTTTGCCTACTGATTGGGATGGAAAAGAATGCATTTGCCAGGTTAGTAGTTGCATGCCAGGTGCCAGGGACTATGATTTGTTTCAGTAACTATCCTATATCTAAATCCCTAGCTGCAACTGACAGGTTTGAGATAGGTTTGAGATAATCTATTACCATTTTCCAAGGCTCATCAGGCTTTTGCTCTGGCCAATGTTTTTATGACAGTGGTAATTTTTAAAATGCCCCCAACAATATTGCTTACCATTTACTATTTTGGTGTATTGTGTGAGAAGAGTTCCAGGGGCTCTTCAGGGTACCTCCTTTCATGATAGCCCTCACTCATTTCACAGGACAAGGAACAAAATGAGTGCTTTGCCAGTTACCAAGGACATGTATGTGTATATGTATGCACATGTGTATGCATATATGTATATGTAAAGTATATATATTCATATTCCCACCATATCTTCTGGGACTGAAATAATAACCAAAGGATGGGTCTGCAGTCCCACTAGACCCACTGTTAGAGTAACCTGGACCAAAACTTCATGTAACACCTGACATCCATAAGTCACTACTTTATTTTTAACTTTTTATTTTGAAATAATTTCAAACTTTCAAGAGAGCTGAAAAAATAATACATAGAACTCCAACATACCCTCTACCAAAATACCCATATTTACCAACCACAGGCATTTTGCCTCTCTCTCTCTCTCTCTCTCTCTCTCTCTCTATCATTTTCTAAACATTTGAGAGCCGGTTGCATACATTAGGCTCTTAACACCATGTACATTTCCTAAGAAGAAGGACACACACTTATGTATCCACCTGAAGTACAGATAGGCCCTTACTTAGACTAGTGGACGATGTTAGTGTTTTGACTCTCTGGAGGACCAGTGCTAAAGTCAGAATAGCCGCCAGAATGTCTGGGCATTTTCCTTTCCCCAGTGTACAGCCCCCTGCATAAAGAGCTTCAAGTGACTCCACAGAAGGCTTGGGAGGAAATTCACAGTATACACCAATGGCAGCTTTGCAGAGTGCTTCCTCAAAGGTACCCAGCCTCCATCACCCTTGAGGGGCCTCAGTCTGTGAACAGGCTTAGGTCTGTGAGCCTGGTAAGAAGCCATGAATCCTAACAATGGTGACTAGTTCGTTTTTGCCCAGCAGGCCTAGAAGTATCCCTTCTATTAATATTATGAATCAAAGAGAACCTTTAGTAGGCTGCCCATTTATTTCATTTCAAAACATCCTTCTTTCCATTCCATCTCTGTGACTCATTGTGGTAACTGCACCTAAACTTATTTCTCTCAGTTAAGCTCTACCATCTATCCTCTACCACTCCAGAATCCCATTATTCCCCTGTAATCAGAAAATCCAGTTCTGCAGCATTTCCCACTGTCTTCTCTGGAAGTCAGAGGACAGCCACCAGAGTTGCCCCCTTTCCCCAATGCTTGTTGAAAATAGTGTCTGCCAGGCCCTCCTCGAGGGTATGATTAGGTGGTGGCAGGGCTGCTTGCAAATAACAGGGAATCAAGTCAAGATGCTGCTGCCAGTTTCTTAGCAATGAACCCCAGAATGCTGCTGGAAGAAGAACACAACTGTCCTGGCCATCTCATTTCTACCTTCCAAATATCAGGTGAGTGTATCTTACTGGAAGAAGTCAATCAGTATTCAGAACCCTAGCTGTAAAGGAGCTTAGAAAATGTAGTTTCTAGCTGGGTGACTATGTGCCTAGCTAAAACTCTTTTACTATGGCAGAAGGAAAGAACATATTTGAGGAGAGAACTAGCATCTGCCACACTCAGCTCTCCTCTACTTGTTCTTTCTATCAGCTTTTAAACATGCACACAGGTTGTGGATGTTGTTTTCTTCCATTTGGGAAGGAAAAAAAATTCCCACATTTCATCTCCATGTCCCCCCTTAACTAGTCCCCTCCCCTTATCCTATATAATTAAATATTCTGAAAGAATTGTCTTTAGATGCTTACTTATCAGTGGATGTAGAAAAGTCTTTAAGTTCTGGATATCAATAGACAATGTACAAAACTGAAAACTGTAGAATGATTGACCATTCATGACAGTTTGTTTCAGGGTCAGGTCACTTTTTTAACACCAGGTGTGTTAGGCAGAATATTGCCTCTCTACACCCCCAAAGATGTCCATGTCCTTCCCGGAAACTTCAAATATGTTACTTTGCATGGCAAAAGGGTTTTTTCAGATATGATTAAAGTTAAAGGCCTTGAGACAATGAAATTATTCTGGATTATCTGGGTGGGCACAAGCTGTAAGATGAACGAAGAAGAGGGGATCAGAGAGAGACATGACATGAAAGGGACTCGACTCACTGTCGCTGGCAGGGGAAGGTACAGTAAGGGGATGACAAGCCAAGGAAAGTGGGCATCATCTAGAAGTTAGGAACAGCCTTCGGCTGACAGCCAACAAGTAAACAGGGACCTCAGACCTACGATTCCAATAGGGATCTCAGACCTGCCACCAACGAAAATGAGCAAGAAAACAGATTCTCCCCAAGAGCCTCCAGAAAGGAGCACAGCCCCACTGACACCCTGATTTTAGCCCACTGAGACCCTTGTCAGACTTCCAGAATGATAAGATAAAAAATATGTATTATCTAAGCCACTATGTTTGATGTCCCTTGTTATGACAACAAAATAAAACTAATACACCAGCATGATGGTTAAATTCAAGTGTCAACTTGGCCAGTTTATGGTGCCCAGTTGTTTGGTCAAGCAAGCACTGGCCTGATTGTTACTGTAAAGATAGTAAATGGACTAAAACCATCAGTAAGTTGATTACATCTATGGCTAATTATATCTACAATCAACTGAAGAGAATGCCTTCAATGATGAGAGAAGTCTCATTCTATCAGTTGAAGGATTTAAAAGAAGTTATGAGAAAATAAATAAATAAATAATAAATAAAGTCATGATGTCAGCAGTGAGGGGAAGAATTTCTATCTCTACTTCAGCCAGCCAGCATCTCCTGGGAAATTAATCAAAAACCTTTATCAGAGTTCCCTGTCTGTGGCCTGCCCTAAGGAATTTAGACTTGCCTACCCTCACAATCACATGAGACAATTTTTATAAAACTCTCATAATATTTACAGATATCTCCTGTCAGTTCTGTTTCTCTAGAGAACCCTAATACAACCAGGCAAGGTACTTTTTCCCCTTAAGTTTTTCTTCCCTGGGGACACTAATTACAAAGCTAGCTCCCTGAGAATGGAGGCAGACTTGAAAAAATACTAGTTCCTGGGACAATTGCCTGATTCTTATATCCTAACCTAGAGATGATTCTAGGGAGAGTGTCAACCAGGGAGGGAAAAAACAAAGACATTACTCTCCCAAATGAAAAAATTGCAGACTACAAATCATCAGGTTTATAATATAGAAGCAAAAATATCTAGTTCTACCGCTACATAGGAAAACTGCTACATAAATAGAAGCATCTATTCCACTGGCCCAAACCTGGTGAACTCCATTCAGACCTATGCATACTCAGAATACATATTCTACCATGCAAGAGAGGAATTGGTTCCCCTCTGTGGTATTTTGAAACTGTATATATATACCCCAGAAAAACATATTCTTAAATCTAATCCATTCCTGTGGGTACAAACCCATTGTTGGTAGGACCTTTTGATGAGCCTACGTCAGTTAAGGTGTAACGCACCTCATTCAAAATGGATCTTAATCCTCTTGCTGGAGTCCTTTATAAGTGAATGAAATTCAGACAGAGAGAAAAAGCCACAGAAACTAGAAGCTGAAGTCAATGAAACTCAGAAGAGAAGGGAGAGACCAGGAGACACTGTCACGTGCCTTGCCATGTGGCAGTGGAGGCAAGGATCATCAGCAGTTGGTATTTGGGAAGAAAGCATTGCCTTGATGATGCCTTGATTTGGACATTTTCCCAGATTCTAACCATAAGCAAATAAATTTCCATCATTTAGACCATATTATTTCATCATATTTCCTTTAAGAGCATAGGAAACAAAAACACCTCCCATATCCTACCTATGTAAAACCTGCACTTAGGAGTTTACAGGCAATTGACAGTCTGAAATATATGAGGGAAAAAAAGGTAAAACTCAAGCTCCATAGAGAGCTTCAAAATTTATTTGAAGAATAAATCCATTCCTCTACACTAGGACAAAATTCTCCCATGAATTCACCATACCTCATGTAAATCAAAGCTTTCTTTCTAAGGGAATCATCTCAGTCTAGTATCTAATGTACAAATAAATGGCACGTTAATTTTTATTTAAATCATAAAATAATTTATCTCAGTATAAAGATATTTTCCCATTCTCATATTTTTTATAATGCACAGAGCTTTCTTCCTGATCAGAAACCTTTTTCTTCCCAAGTTTCAGAATTATCTAGTTTTGAATCTGTTATTTATTTAAAGTTATGGTTTTCCTCATTTATTTTACCCTGTAACTTGATATTCCAGCAGTGTGGCTGAAATCAGTCTAAAAATAAAACATCAACTGAGATAAGAAAAAAAAAATTCCTCAGCAGATCAAGCTAGTGAAAAGTTCATCTAGTAAGTAATAATTTATAGAAAAGGTAATTTTTTTATTTACTATGCAAGTTGTTTGCACCATTCACAGTATCCTCCTCACTTAGGTGATAAAGGACAACATATACCACTAAGCATTATCGGGTGGCTTAAGATATTTTATCCCCTTTCTTGTGAGGAAACTAGAGAGCCTTATAGTAATTAATCCAGTAATTCTAGCAATAGACTCTTTGAAGATGAGGGCAAATGATCTATTCATTTAAATATTTATTTCAGTAGTATAAACAAAGAGCCTTTATAAAGAAACCCCAATATAAAAGTTAATATACTGGGAGGAAAACCTGAATCAACAATGTAAAAATTGAAAAACTGAAAGCAAAGAAAGCCACCAGGAATTAATGCTAGTCAAGCCCTGGAAATGTGGAAAAATAGAATCTGGGATGAAACAAGAAGCAAGGCCAAGAAAAATTTTTGAGGGACACACAGCAACATCTGTCAGACACCCTATGAACTTCTACAATAAAGTTGTTTTGGTCCTAATTACTTAATAAATGGAAGTATTAAGAATTCTTTGGTCTAGGAGCACCATGAACAAATTACTGAGACAACAAGGGCACCATGAAATGAGAATTTTGGGGAACTTTTTGCCAGACAGACATGATAGAGTTCAAAGGATGCAATATGCTCAAAGTAAAATCAGAAAAGATTATCAGAAGTGAAAAGGAGAGCACCTCCGGCTTCCATATACTTAGTCATACATGGTAGAGTCTTTTATTTCACTTTATCCTGGCTCTAAAGTTAAGCCCTGTGCCCTGTTACTTCAAATTTACTGCAGGATCCTTTAAAATCAGTGGATTCATTCTTAATAACACAAACAAACAAAAGTAAATCCATGATTTTTCAATGTCGGTTTTGGGACAATAACTGGAATTTCTCCAAAAATTCAGAGTGAGAAGTTCCAATAAATTTAAGCATCACTTTTCTAGTAAAGAAATGAACTCTGTGATAAAATTCATTCAGCAAGTTCAGTAACAGCCCATGATAAAAGTGACACAAATACAATCGTATATCTAAATGAAAAAGAGCCAATTGTCTGCTCTACACGTTAGCTAAAAAGGCATTAAGTCCACAAAAACTCCTTTCATCAGTCAGAATGTCAAACTTTTGAAATGTCAACCTTATATTTTTAGCACAAATTCCAAATACGCAAAGGGCATTCGGTTTCTAAAATTAAGTTTCTGAATGTGCACCTGCTTCTAAAATTAAGCTAGGTTTAGAAAGGTCCTTCTGCAGGATCCAGAAAATACAGAGCAGCCTACCCTTACATTCTAGCATCTGAGAGACTACGAGGCCAAAGTTCCCATCAGTTTGCCTTCTGATTCCAGCTGCCTACAGGAGCCACGTCCAGAGAGAATAGATCTTTTAAGCAGAAAACGGCCTTTTCCCTTCCAGCTCAATTTTAAAGGAACTGCCCCTTACTACCCAGGCTTTAAAGCTATTTAAAACTGGAAAAAGGTCAAGAAAAGAATGTAGCAGATGGTCCTCAAGTCTTCTCTAACTATTCCTGCCGCTTCCAGAATCCTGCTGAAGGGCCGTTGGGACACTAGGGCAGCTCCTACACCCTCCAATCACGTCTTCTTTCCTCTACACTTCATGTGCAACCTCACAGCCCCGCCCCCGCTAGTGGCCAATCAGAGAGTGAGAGGTGGGCCGGATGGGGCGGGCCCTGTTTGGTCCTGACGGCGACTCACCTCTCTCGGACAGCAGGGGCGGAAGCGGAAGAGAGCCCGAAAGAAGGGGTTAGGCCTTGGGTTAAGCGATGCGGGCTGTCCCGTAGTAGCGAGCGAGGAAATCCTGGGGCCCTCAGGTTTGAGCCCTCGCTTCTCTGCTGTCCGCATAGTCGGACGAAAAGACACCTGCGAGCGCCGGAGGGAGGAAGCTCGACCCCCAAGGAGAAGAGCAAGCGGGCGCGCCCGGACTGTGTGGAGGGTTCCTCGAGGCCGGCCCTGGTCGGCGCCGCTCTTCTCGAGGCCATGGTGCAGGCGGAGCTCAGGGCGATCCCCAGGTGAGGGCAGCGGTTCCACCCGGAGGTTCTCCCGTGGAGGAACTGGGTAGATGTGAGGTGGGAAAGAAAAGATGCTGCCCTCACAGCTTCCCGGTAGCACCCTGGGCAGCCGCCGTTGCGGCAGCAGCCGAAAGCAGAACTCCCGCCGACGAGGCGGCTCGAGTTGCTGGTAAAGTCGCCTAACAGTTCTTTCTCCGTAGTATGCGAGTTGACAAAACAGCCAGAGCGCAAGACTCCCCATTACAATCTCCTTCGAGCTCTTTTTCCTTGCTACGCGGAAGAGATTTGTGTGAAAACATGCCTTGCACTTGTACTTGGAGGAACTGGAGACAGTGGATTCGACCTTTAGCGGTGGTCATCTACCTGGTGTCCATAGTGGTTGCCGTTCCCCTATGCGTCTGGGAATTACAGAAACTGGAGGTAAGAGGGTCGTGCACCATCGGCCTCAACCGTTTCTTCCACCTCCCAGCGCATCTGTGATTAGGACCGTCAGCTCTCCCCCATTTCTGCCTTTCCCAGATTTGGTATCTTGAAAACCGTCTCCTATAAATGAGAGCCCAGCTTTAGGACATAAACCTGTCCGGTTTCTTGTTCGTGGTTTTAAAGGTGGTACTACAGATAGACGTAGGACCGGTTCGAGAATAGTTGCATATTAAGATAGCTGCTTAGAACAGCACTGTTTTGGAAGTATTCATCAATTTCCTGAAAATAAGGTGATTTTAATCCTGAAATCTGATCTGTTCAGATATTGGATTTACCTCAACCAGATCAAATGAACTACCTTGAAAACCATGTATTGAATTTTATTGGCTTTTAACTAGCGTTCTGACTCAAAGGGTTCTGGTTGGTTCAATTTCATAGTTTGGTTTTACATTTGAAATTAGCTCTTAACCAACAAAGGTTTTGCAAAAAGTTACTTGTATTTTTTTTTTTTTTTGATGTCATATTCTTATTATGACATCAGTAAAGTACTATAAACAGCCTGGAAATCCCTAAAGTAAATACTTAACTAAGATGTATACTTTTAAAAAAATGTGTAATGAACTTTAAATTTGGAGTTAATAAAAATCAGAAAATATTTTCACTGAAAAAGGCCCATTTACAAGTGCTATTTACAACTCCATGGGCATTATAGGACCTTTTTTTAAATTGTGGAAATAATTTTTACATTGTTAAACAAAATATACTTCATATATATTTGTGTTCTGTGTATTCACTAAATTCCTTTTTTGTTGACTTTTCCATACTGGTATAGTCCATATAGTTATTTTTAATGGTAATGTCACATTCTATTCATTAAACATTTCCTGTTTGTTAGATAACTTGGGTTTTTTTTCCCTCCATAATTTGTCTACCAAAATTCAGCCATAAATATTTTCATACAAATAGGGTTTTACCACTTTAAAGCATTGTCTTGGAGTGTGGTATAGGAACTACTTTAAGGTTAATATGTATATTATCAACCCATTTTAAGACATCTCTCAGTTGTTGGATTCAACTCTAGTTTAAGTGTCACTAGCTTTTAAGGAAAACTTTAATCTGCAACAATAAAACAAGTTTGAAACTAGATTTGTTTTGCATGAAATGAAGGGTTAGTAATATAATATCCTGCCCTTTTTTTGTGTGTGTTCTATTTCAAGAAACACTTTGTTCAACATTTATAATAGAAATACTGGTTTAAATACCAGTTTTAATTTTTCTGTACCCCACCAAACTGGTAAATACAATACTTTTGTACCGGGTACATCTCAATATTATTTAACATTATATGTAATGGGCCATACCTTTTAATCTGAGATGTCAGTATGACCACGTAAGCAGTCTTTGACTCCTTGGAATTATCCTTATTGCTCACCTTCTCTCTCACCCTCATCTAAACTGTCAGCATTTTTAGAAATTAATCTGACCACTTCTCATTATTTCCACTTCTGACACCCTGAGCCAAGCTATTAACATGTCTTGAAATTTTTC
>PVKH010047479.1:0-10293 GCA_004027955.1 Chaetophractus vellerosus | reverse complement strand
CCAACCCTCACCCCCAAGCTGCGACACCTCCCCTCCACACTGTGACAAGAGCACTCCCACCTCTTTGGTCACAACCCCTCACCCACAGGTCCCAAGTGTTCTTCCGGGTCTTTTTGCTCTGATTTCTTGGAAATATTCTGAACTTTGTCATCCAACTCTTTTATTGCATTTCATTTCTGCTATAATTGTTGAATTTTGAATAATCAATTTTAAATCACAAATTTTATTTATTCTCCTCCTTCTTTTCCTCCTTCTCGTTTTTCTTCTTTCTTCTTCCCTCTACTCCTTCAAAAATAGAATCTTGTTCTAGTTTCATGCAATATCTTCTCTTATGTGTCTGCAGATATTAATGATAGCTTCCTTTCCTAGCACACTTTGTTTTATCCAAAATGGTGTTTTTCCTTCCTTTTTGTTTTATTTTGGTTTCTATTTCCAGTAGAGAAAGCCATCTTCAATTATCATCCACATTTGGCCATGTGCTCAGGGTTGTGAGTTGAGGAGTTAAATGTTGCTCAGAAGCTCTGGTCTGTGGGTGGGACTTACTGACTTTGAATTCAGATCTAGATGAGCTGATTGATGGGGAAATCCCTGATTTCAGTATCTTTAGATCTTTCTTCTAGGGCTGGCTACATATTTAAGACTCTTCCAACAGCATGCTAGGAGTTAAGGGGTTTGGTTGGAGATACTCTGGGATTGTGGGGGAGGACAGCTGGAGAGTTTCTGCATTCACCATTCAGCATGCACAGAGTCACTTAACTTCAATTATGCATGGCATTTCCCAGGCAGGGAATGTTTTACCTTCTCAGAAAACACGTGCATAGTTTTCTGCAGGGGGGAAGGACAGGAGCTAGGAATTTAACTGCTTCTCAAACATCCTTTTCCAGGTGTTCCTTATTTCAGTCCTCTGCCCTTCTCTTGCAATTCCAGAGACACATGGTGCACACATTCATGAGAATTTACTTTGAAGATTCTGCATTGTAATTTCAACTGGACTTCATTTCCTTACTTCCACCTTAGGGTTTGGCTTTCTTAACTTGACTGTGTCAGGTGCTGCTAATCCTTCCACTTTCCATTATAAGATGTGCTGGCTGTTGTCTCCTCCCCTGTTCTCTCATCCTTTTATTGGAGTTTTGAGAAGGGGAAAACTTAAAATTCATGCTTAATATTCCATCTTACCTCCCTAACATCACAGGTTTTTTTTGAAAGCTCATTTGAAACTACTCCCCTGTAAATTCATTGTGAAGGGTCAAAACCTGAAACAGAGTACAAGGGCCAATATTGTTCATTTATTTGACCATCTTAAACTCCCCAAGGCCTTCCATGCAAAATAACAAGGCAGTCAGTCCATTCAACCAATTCAAAATGAACTCTGGCAAAACATATTTGCCATTAGATGAACCAAACGATGAATTGGGTTTTGCACTTTCGACCTGATCATTTTTGAAGTCAGTGTATATTGAGCTGGTGTTCTCAGTCTTTTTTCCAAAAACAGTTCTCAGAACTCATGGTCATGTTGGCCCTGATGAGTTTTGCTGGTAGTAGCCTGATGTTTATGGGAAAGGTAAAGGGTTAAGTGTCTGTGTCAACCACAAATCAGGGTTTCTCTGCTTTCTCATGGAAGCATTTCTAAAGGTGTAGATGCATAGAATTGCAGCTCAGAGAGATTTGGGGTACAGTTTAAAGAATCCCCAAAAGTGAGAAACCTCAGCATATTTTGCGTTCTACTCCATGATATATCTGTGTTTGTTTTCACATGAAAGCAATTATTGACCACTGAATATAATGAATGATCCAGGAAGATAAGCTGGACTTCTTTTAGAAATTTCTGCATTTTTTTCATAACACTGCAAATCTTTTTCAGAAGCCCATCACAAATTCCTTATCTCAACTTGTCAGTGGAAGAATATATATTTCATTTAAAATCAGGAAATAGAAAATATTTGCGTCTCTCTCCATGGAGGAAAAAAAAAGCTAATGAAAATTTGTCTACATCATTTGATTTCTCTTCATTTTTAGAAAGAATTCCAACCCATGCTCTCTGACCTTTTTCATTTGTGATTGTTGTCAACAGCTAATAATGTATGCCTGGTTGTCTGTTATTGTTTCCCTAAAGATAAACCCCTGCTCCTTTTATAATGCACTGGTCACAAGCTTTGTCCCATAGAGGCACAGGCTGAACTTCTAAGGAGGAATGAAAGAAGGAATTTTCTTTGCCCAAGAAACCCAGGGATGCAGTGATTTTTAGTTCTAAACCTTTGAATTCTGTGTGGTGTTTAAAGGATAAAGAAAGTACCTCTTTGGAAGGATGTTTGAAGCTATTTTATGGGCTTTGGCTCTTTCACTGGACCAGACCACGACCCCAGGGTACAGTCGAGTACACCCTCATGCTGTTTTGTGAATCACTTGCCCTGCTTGTCAAGAATCACAATCTGGGCCGGCTGTATAGCCCAGTTGGTAGGGTGCCAGTTTACCACATGGGAGGCCCTGGGTTTGGTCCCTGGGTCTCCTTGAACGGGCGGACCGCCTCGAGAAGGCAAGCCAACGCGGGCAGGACATGCTGCCGCGGGTAAAGGCAAGCCCCCGCGGGCAAAGGCAAGCCCCTGCGGGTGGGCAAAAAGGCAAGCCCCCTCAAGCAGGGGCAAGCCCCCATGAGCAGGTGGGCCGCCGCGCCGGTGAGCTGACTCGGCAGGTCGCCCCAGCAGGGGGAGACAAGCAGACACAGAGGAACGCAGAGAAAAATAAACACAGCAAGAACAAGCAAAAAGGGGGGGATATATAATAAATAAAAATAAATCTTTAAAAAAAAGAATCACAAACTGTCTGTGGATCGTTATTATAAAGAAATGTCATAAAATGTGCTGGTTGTGAGTCTACCTTCTAAAGATCAGTTTCTGCTCTGGAAATCGAGCAACATTGAATTGAGGTTGTATTGATCTGGGGGATTTCTGTAACTTATATAGTCTCCATGTCACATAATTTTTCCAGTAGTCATTGGGGGCCTGTGGATAGAGCAAGGTAGGAGTACAGATCTGAGATCAAACTCATACTGTGTCCCTTACTAACATGTGTCTGAAGGGAAGTTACTTAATGTCTCTCAGTCCCATTAGTATGAAATCAGGGATTTTCCGCTCCTTTGTTACAGCCCTATATCCACACATAGAATAGGGCCAAGCACATGGCAGGTGGGGAAGAGGGTGGTGCCTAAGAAATGATAAGAGTTAAATGATGAATGAATGGATTAAAAATAACATGACTAGCTCAGTTCAAAGTAACTGATAGATGTTCTATAAAAGTTAGTTTCTTTCCCCCTCTTTAAGGACGAAGGTCATCTATAGCAATATTAATTTTTGTCACTATATCCAACATTTAGGTGTGCTAGGTATTGTTTTAAGTGCTTTGCATGCACTAACTTGCTCTCTCCTCACAAACATCTCTGTGAAGTGTGGGCTATTACTATCCCCCTGTTATGATTAAGGAATCTTAGGTACAGAGAGAATTTTTGTTGCTCAAAGTCACAGAGCTAGACACAGTAGAGTCAGGACTTAAACCAGCTCAATTCTGGAGCCTGCATTTTTAACCACTCTTGCTCACATGTCATTTTTATTGGCCATTCAGTATTTGAATTCTGTTTCTGTTTTGGGAATTTCCCTCTCACTCATGAACAATCTTGGAGGCCATCACATAATAAAAATGGCAAATGCTGGCCACTCATCGCCCCTGCATCCTTTGCAACTGGAATGTGGGCATGTGGCCTTGGTGGCACCAATCAGACACACCTCTGCCAGATTTTGTTAGGAGCTAGTGGTGCAGGGAAGGAGCAACTTTCTGGCATTTGTACTGGTAAGAGTGGGTGGTAGCTATGGACAGATTCCAAGGCCATAGTGGGGGTGGTTCTGGCAGCAGCACCCAGTGTCAAGGCATCAGCAGTTCCCAGTGGCACCCCATCTTCAACTGGAACTAGAATATTCCATTTAGGTCCATGTATGGCCTGAAAGTGCTTGTAAAGTTGCCGAAGAGATGAGTCAGATTCTGAGTGTGCTACTGCTGACACAGTCATTCTCTCCAAACCCACACCCGTGGCCTCATAGAGATTTCCATGTTGAGTGGGAGGACATAAGAACTTAAGCCTGGTTTACTAATGGCCCAGCACAATATGCTGGCACTAGCCAAGAAGGGTGGCTGCATCATTAGAGTACCTCTTAAAGACAACCCTGAATGGCATAGGGGAGAGGAAATCTTCCTAGTGGACAGAATTTTGGGTGGTGGCTCAGTGTCCACTTGCCTAGAAGGAGAGATGGCTTGAGAATCTACACCAGCTCATAGACTGCAGCTAATGGTTTGGCTGGATGCTCAAGGGCTGAGAAAGACCTGACTAGAAGATTGGAGACATGGAGATTTAAGGGGGAGCAATGTGGATGGTCCTCTTAGAATGCCCAGAATGTGATAATATTTATATCATATCTGAATTCTCTAAAGGGTCCCTACTATAGAGAAGATCCTCAATAATGAAGGTACAAGGTGATCCCCTTGTAGATATCGATCAGCTTCTGCCCAGCTACTCTAATGCTTACTTAATGATCTCTTGAATTCAATATGGTAAAGAGGATAAAGGCTATGCCTGAATGCAATCACATGGATTTCTCATCCTAAATAGTGCCTTGGCTATTTCTATCACTTCTGCATGTCCAAATGGAAAGCAGCAAAAATTAATCCAAAACCTTTATATGGTACCCACCTTACAGGGACCAGTCAGCCATCTGGTGAGATGCTGACCATAGTTGAACCAACTTATATCTAGGAATCAAGGATTGGAAATGGGAGTGACATGTCTCTCTAGGAAACCCACTTGTAAAATGGTTGTTTTCTGCTCTCCAGGCTCAGGTCTCTGCTGGCTTTGAGGCCTGAGCACCTCAGAGAGAAATGCTTTCACCAGAGGAAAAAAAATAATGGTTCCATTGAAGTGGAAGATGACCATTTCAGACCCCTCTTGCCAATGGAAAAACAGCCAAAAGAGGGGTTGATTGATTCCTGGGTGCCTCTAATTGTTGTCTTATCTACCGGTAAAAATTAAGGGAAGACCACAGCAACTCCATATGGGCAGTACTATGAAAGACTCTGACTTCTTAGGAATGAAGATTTGGGTCATCCCACCGGGTTTAAAACATCCAACTTGTTGGGTTACTGGAGTGGATAGCAAAGGAATGAAGTCAAGTCATTATTCTATGGTCTCTTGACCAGTTGTAGAAATGATAACTGTAGGATCTACTCAAATTTTCTCCTTTGCTGGATCATGAGTATATTACATATTTTAACGATGTGTTTTCTTTTCTTTTTCTCCATTTTATCAGCAATTTTATATAGGGTGTAACGCTGCTGGTTAACTTTATTTTTATTTTATTTTTATTTTTTAAAGATTTATTTATTTTATTACATATCTCCCCTTCCCCCCGCTGCGGTGACGCGCCGAGAGTGGTCACTGCGTAGGCGCGGCTTTCCCCGCTTGTGGGCGGTCTCTGCTTCCTTTCATGGCCAGCTTTCAGTTCGCGGGTGGCTGGCTGCACTCCATCCGTGGGTGACCTGCCCTGCCCGTGGCGGCTCTTGTCCTGTCCGTGGCAGCTTCTTGCCCTGCCCACGGCGGCTCTGGCCCGCCCATGGCGGCTTGCCATTCTCAAGGCGGTCTGCCCGCTAGGAGAGGTCCCCGGGAATCGAACCCAGGGCCTCCCATGTGGTATGCCGGCGCCCTATCCACTGGGCTATCGAGCCGGCCCCAAGGTTAACTTTAAAAGTTACTGAATTTTGCGTTTAGATCATGAAGGAACTAGATAATGAATGGACATGACCCAAAGATCCTGGTCTTGGAGGTAGATGCCATAACTGACAAGCCTTTGGTTCATCCAACTTTTGGGGTGAAATATGGTTTTAGTTGTATGTTGGAGAGTTGCACTGTTAAGCAGAAAGTGTTTTTGACCTTTGGAAATATAAGTTTGGCAAGAAGAACATATATCGATGTAGGGAAGCCTAAGTGTTGGACTTGAGGGAACATTTGTCAGTATTTTTGTCCACCCAGAATCTGAATGTCCTTTCTACATTTGGGAGATTCTCTGCTTTATGAGACAAGATGGAAAGCAGAACCCCACTCCAGCTATGAAACTGAAATGCCAGAACTTTGTTTTCCCAGCCTCTTTTCAGGGAGGGTGGTGGATATATCCATGACTCTGCCAATCAGATACACCCATGCCAGACACTGACTCAGGAATTAGCAATGCAAAGAAGCAGAGACTTCTTGGGATTTATTTTGGTGAGAATGGTGGCTGCTGCAGTAGTTAAATCAGTTTCCGGAGGCATCAGTGGTAGTGGCTCCAACAGCAGGATCCTAGGCTCACCCTCCATGGTACCAAGAGTGTGGAGGATATGGTCCGATCTGAATGAACATGTCCTGTGGTTTGAGTCTGGACATTGTTCCTGGCCATGCAGCCTTCTACAATGGCTCCCCAAACCAACCTAAGTCTTTTGATATATTAATTTATTTATTGTTTAAATTAGACAGAATTTGTTTCTTATACTTGGCATAAGGAACCCGGTTGGCAGGTGCAAATGGGTAGCATTTACTAGCCCTCTGCTGTATTACAGGAAACTAGCTTCATTACTAGAGAATTAATTTCCATGTCGATTAATGATCACATGCTTTCTGCCAAGTAAATTGGCAAATAGTCTCATGGAAAAGCACAGAACTTTCTTATTAGATAGGAAATTAGAAATCAATGCACCTCATGCACACCCCATGCTTAGCTATTAGCTTTGTTATTAAGGCCCAATGGTTTCAAAGTAAAAGAGAGTATTTTCAACTGGAGCAACTGTGCGTGTGGGGCTCAACGGTGGTGCCAGAAACAGCATCCTTGAGGACTCAGTGGACCGTGCTTGTGTCACCGGATAGCAGATCTCTTTCAGGTTTAAGTCTTGCCGTGGTTTCCAGCAGGGCCATAACAGAGGAACATGGGTCATTATCCTGCAGGATTTCATCCATGTGTGTGTGTTAGGAGAGGAGAAAGGAAGAGGCCACTTTGTCTGAATGGCATTTTTTTAAGGAGGTGTGGGGGAATGAACCCAGGATCTTTTACATGGGAGGCAGGGGCTTAGCCACTGAGCTATATCTGCTCCCCAGCGAGAGCTGGTTTTTTCATTTGTTTGTTTGTTTGTTTTTAGGAGATATTGGAGATTGAACCTGGGACCTCATACATGGGAAACAGGTGCTCAACCACTTGAGGTACATCTGCTCCCCTGAATGGCATTTGGAGTTCAAAGTTGACAAATGGAAAGCCAATTGATATTTTTAAAATAAAAATTGGGAATTTAAAATAAAGCTGCGCTTTTTCAACCCAGTTCCCTCAAGTATTTGAGGTTCTGAAATGAGGGAAATTAGTCAAGTTAGAAAGTGAATGGAAAAAGAGCACAGAAAATATACACCTTTCCTGCTCTCGGAGGAACCAAGAGCCTATTCTGGGCACTTCTGCTTGGGGGACTTGGTCTGACCAAAGGAGAGTACGAAGGAGGACTCAGCCTACCTGTGGCCAGCATCCCATGTCATATCAGGGTGTGAGCATGTGTGTGTGTGAACACACCTATCCTGGAGAGCCCAGTGCTTGGACAATGTTATTTTGTCCCACTCCCATCCCTTACTCATTCCTAACTGATTTAGGCCTCGTCATTAGGACTTCCTGTGAGACCTTCTCAAATTTCTCTCAGAAGTTTCCATACTCCCACCTGAGAAATACACTTAATCTTTAAGTTCTTTGATTCCTAATTTATATCCTAAGAGAAAGTGCTGGACTGACTCATTAGGAAGGTATTTAGCTTTCTCGGTTGGAAGAGAAATTAAAAGGCCATCCAGTACACCCACCCTTTTTTCCCCAAAGACTCCTAGGTAGGAGTGAAAGGGCAGTAAGCACCAATGCTTTTCTTTTCTTTTTTTCCTTCTGTGGAAAGGAGTGGGATATAGTGACTTACATGGATGACTAAGACAAAATCAGGTTCTGCCTCCTACAAGATTAACCAAGCCAAGGTGGGTTGAATGTAACAACCTCCAAAGTAGCCTCACAGAATTCAACCTATGCTTCTTATGAAAGTGCCACCTCGTGCCTCCTCCCTGCTGAATTAGCTTGCCAAGACCCAACTAATAAAGCAACCAAGCACGTAGGGTCCTCTGAGAGCCGATGCCAGTCTGCAAGATCCATCTCTGTCCCACTCACACACCAAACTCAGAACAAACGGTGTGATCTGAAAGTTCCCTGATACAGCTCTCTGTTTCCAAGCCTCCCACCTCATGCCATTTCTGAAGCACCCTACCTTGAGCTGTGCCTTGGACAAAACTCACGCTTTCTTCTTCAAGTATCTGCTTGAGTTTCCACCTCTTGCCATCACGTAGGCATCCCAGCCCTAAATCCTTCCCCAAAGTGAGCTAGAAGTCATCACTTCCCCGCCTGACTAATAGGCCACAGCTGGCACTGCCCACGCTCTCCACGCTGGAATGACAGACATTGTTGCTTCTGGAAAACTGTCTGTAGCTGCTGCTGCTGCTGACTCCTAGACAGCGTTGGCTGTGCAGCCCCCACACTGATCTGCAGTCCTCCCTTTCTGGTCAGAGTCCAGGAGGGGGCAAGAGAGTGGCACAGCCTCAGTCCTGGACCTGTACCCTGGTGCAAAGGAGGCTGGAGAGCACGTGTCTGGTGCTCTGGGTTTCCATGGTGAGAGACGGGTTCTGCCTGATAAGGGAGGAGATTTGCCGGTGAGGAAGGATGTTCAGAGGCTGGTCCGCTAAACAGAATGACAGAGGTCAATGCGAGTGCTTCAAGTAACAGTAGTGGTCACCCAGAGAGGACCGATCTGCAACTGACACCATGCTAAGCTCATGTTATACATGTTGTATCATTTAATCTTCACAACAATCCTACAAGCTAGGCCTAATCCAACTGCAATATATGTAAACTGGGAATGGCAGAGGTAAGAAACTAAACAGTTCCTTTGAAAACCTGGTGTCATCTTTTCCTGTCTACACCATAGCGTAAAAACCTCTTTTGAGTTCCGAAACTCCATTCTGTATAGACAGCAACTATGGCATACTGTGGGGAATATTGGGCAAGGAACTTGAGTCCTGGGTTTGAGCTTTGATTCTGTAATAATGAAAAAAATCACTTACTCTTCTAGCCAGTTTTCTTGCTTGTGAAATGGGGTAATAATGACTGTGCATGGGCGTAAAATGAGATAAGAGAAGTAGCTCGGCCTCCACATTTTTTTCCCAACTCAAATGTCTCCTCATCTGAGTGAGCTTTACCTACTCACCTAGATCAAGTTGGTTGTTTCTCAATAACTACATCAGAGGCAGATGCTCAGTATTTCAAGGCCTTTAAGTATGAAGTGACTGACTTAGTGTGGGGAGAGGGTAAGAGTCAAAGAAGACTTCCCAAAGGGGCTGAACTTGTCTCTTCCATCCACCCAGGGCCCATTAGATGTTGGGAGAGCAGATTCTGGAGCACCCTCCTAAGTAATCCAGAGATCACAACTCTAGCCAAAGAAGAACCAGATGGAGAATTGCGCTCCCTGGGGTCTCCCAAATGCGCTGACTCTAGTTTCTGAAGCAGCTTCTGTGGCTGAGTTACCTCATTCTCTGAGGCTCAGCTCTGGAGCCCTTTCTCCAGGAAGCCTTCTGTCCTGGTTTGCCAGGCTACTATGACAAGTACCACACCATAGTTTGGCTTAGCAACGGGAATTAATTGGCTCACGGTTTGGAAGACTGGGAGTCCAAAAGCAAAGTGTCAGCGAGTCCGTGCCTCCTCCCTGAAGTCTGTAGTGTGCTGGTCCTGACTGCCACAGTCCTTGGGTTCCTCGCCCTGCGTCGCTGCCTCCCACCATGTGGAGATCTCCTTCTCCCGTGTCTGCTCTTCCTGTTTCTGCTGACTTTGGCTTCTGCCTCTTACTTCTGGCTCTTTCTGACTCCTAGCTTCTGATTTATTCTCTTTATAAGGCCTCCAGCAATATGGATTCAGACCCACCCTGAAGCAGGTGCTCACACCTTAACTAATAATAACATCTTCAAACGTTTCTATTCACAAGTAAATCCACACCCACAGGTACGCACACTAAGATTAAGAACGTGTCTTTTGAAGAGGTGGATAATTCACTCTACCACGCCTTCACTCACTGATGACCTACAGCTGGATTTGGTGCCTGTATCAGCCAGGATAAGCTAGGTAATGCTGTGGTAACAAACATTCCCAACATCTTGGTTGTGTAAAACAA
>PVKH010047478.1:0-10291 GCA_004027955.1 Chaetophractus vellerosus | reverse complement strand
GCATCTCTGATCAGGGTGGAAACACTGAAGGTAGTGAGAAATTGTGGATTTCTGGGTATGTTCTCGAGGTAGAGACAACAAGATTCCTGGTGGATGACTTCATGGTTTTGACCTGAAAGATAGTGTTTTCATCAACTGAGATGAGAAACCTATGGGTAGAGCTGGTTAGGGTAAGTTCAGAAATTCAGTTTGACACATTGAGTGTGAGATGTCTATTAGACATGCAAGTGGAAATGTCAAGTAGGCAATTCGTTTTATGAGTCTGGAGTTTGAGAGGTTCAGGCTGGAAATATAAATTGTGAGGCATCGGCATATACAAGTTATTTAAAGCCATGAAGTTGGATATAACAAAAAGGAATGAGTACATAAATAAGAGAAGATAACTGAGTCCTGAGATACCACAACAAAATTAGAATAATGATCCTTTCCCTCTTGAGCTAGTTTTTACCACTTCTGCTCTTCAAGGGAGATGCTGGATTTATTACAAATTTTCACGTGCAATAAAAAAGAGCAATGAATTAGACTTTTGTCTTATTCAACATTGGGATGATTTGGTACCAAAAGCAAGGAGAATATAGCTCAAAATGATATACCTAAATAAGACTTTTACTGTCAGTTAAGAGTTTATAAGGGATCCTGTCCCAAAAAGCAATATGACTGTCAAAAACAACTTTGAATAAATATGATTGCAGTAACCACAAGCATTTATTAATGACTGCTGTACTAGTCCAATACTTTTCCAATGAAAATAGGTCTCCGTAATTCCAGTCTCATTACTGGAATGTATCTCAGTGTCCATAAGCCAAAGATTTCTGTATTCATTTCCTATTGCTGCTATAACAAGTAACCACTAACTTAGTTATGTAAAATAAGACACATTTATTATTTTACAGCTCTAGAGATGAGTAGTCTTAAATGGGTCTCATTGGGCTAAAATCAAGGTGCCAGCAGGGCTGTGTTCCATTCTGGAGACTCCAGGTGAAAAATCTGTTTCTTTGCATTTTGCACCCTTTAGAGGTTGCCCATATTCCTTGGCTAATGGTCTCCTTCCATCTTCAAAGCCAGCAATGACATCTCTCTAATCTCTACATTCTTTATCACATTTTTTTAAAGAGGTACTGGGGATTGAATCCAGGACCTTGTACATGGGAAGCAGGTACTCAAGCACTGAGCTACATCTGCTCCCCATCTTTTTAAAAAATTCTCACTGTCCTGCTTCCTTTCATCACTTAAAATAGGGGTTCTTGACCAGGGGTCCTTTGGGGGTCCATGGAAAGATTTCAGGGGCTCCATGAGCATGAATTGAAAAAGATCAATTTATAATCTTTATTTTCTCTGACTTCTAACTGAAATCTAGCATTTCCTTCCCTTATGAATTTATGAAATAAATTACAGTAGTATTCATTTCACCTGACTGGGAAAGGGGTCTGTGGAACAAAAAAGGTTAGGTACCCCTGACTTAAAAGGACTCTTGTAATTACATTGGGCCCGCCTGGATAATTTAGGGTAATCCCCTCAACTTGATCACATTTGCAAATTTCCCTTTGTCATGTAAGGCTACATTTTCACAGGTTTGGGGAATTAGGGTGTGGATATATTTGGGGACCATTATTCTGTCTACTCCAACTCCAAAATTTATATCTTCCATTTGCATCTCTCTTTTGAGCTTCAGACCCATTTTTGCAAGTATCTACTTGCTTTTGCCACTTTTGATATCTAAAAGACAATTTGAATGCAAAATGCCTAATACTAAATTCATGAGTTTGATCCTATATCTGCTCTTTCTCTGCTAACACTATCTCTTTACTCTTTCAGTAAACAAGTCCAATATCAATTGTTGCATAAGCTGGGAACCAGATATCATCTTTTTTATCTATCTTTCTTTCAACCCCTTATCTAATATAATGTCAAGTCCTACCAATTTAACTGAAAGGGTCAGAAACTTTCTTACAGAACCAGATAGTAAGTATTTTGCATTTTGCAGACCACATAGTCTCTGTCACATACACTGGATTCTGCTCCTGTAGATTGAAAGCAGCCATAGACAATATATGATAAGTGACTGTGGCCGTGTTCTAAGAGAACTTATTTACAACAACAGTCAACCCACAGACAATAGTTCGGTGGTCCCTGATTTAGCATCTCAAAATTGTACCCTTCAATTTATCTTCATTGTCAATACCCTAATCTAACTGATCATCATCTCCCTCTTAAACTGTGGAAAGAGCTCCAGAAACTTTTGAAATTCACCAATATGTTCCTCGTGGGACATCAGAATGATCTTTTTAAAAATGCAAATTTGAATGTCACATCCTGACTTAAAACCTTTGGAATTGCCCTTTTAGTAAAGACAAGGTAGCTCAGAGGTCTTGCTTGATCTGACCCTCATCTAGCACCTCTGCCTCATACAAAATGGCTTGTGTTTTCAGTGTCCCAGGGATACTAATCTTCTACTGGCCATTCCCTTTCACTTCAGGGCTTTGGCATATGCTGTTTCTTCCTCTTAGGCTGCCTTTTCCTAGCCTTGGTCTAGTGGACCTCTGTATAAGCCATAGTCCTGGCAGGAAAAAGAAAGTTGACCCTGTGATGCTTGGGCTAATGTGTCAACTTGGCCAGGTAATTGTGTCCAGGTATTAGGTCCAGCAAGCACAGGGCTAATTGTAATACAAGAGCATTTATGGACTTCGATCACCAGGGAGTTTATTGCATGGATGGGTGATTACATCCGCATCAATCAGGGAGATTGCATCAAGAATGGATGATGCTTTTATCCAATCAGTTGACTGCCTTAAAAGGGGAAGTGATTTCAACATTCAGAGAGAATTTCCCAGTTCGTCTTTGGACAGCCAACTTCTCCCAGAAACTCATCAAGGACCTTTCAGTGGACTTTCATCTGAGCCCCTGGCTTGCAGCCTGCCTGTGGAACCTGGACTTGTGCATCCCCATGGTCACATGAGAGACTCTTATAAAATCTTATATTATTGACACATATCTCCTGTTGATTCTGTTTCCCGAGAGAATCCTGTCTAATGCAGACCCCAATGGAATACTGTAAAGAAATTAATCAAGATTTACTATGGGACCTGTGGCAGTTTGATATTATCGATGAATTCCAAAAGAAAATATTGATTATGTTTGTAAATGGGTCTGTTTCTCTGGGTACGATACCCTTTGATTGTATTAAATTCAGAGATTTCACTTTTACTTGATTAAATTAAGATTAGGGCTTTGATTCAGCCACATCAGCAGGACATTGAGTCCCTGCCCCCTTGATGGGCAGACACACTCACAGAAAATGACACAGCAGAGGAGAGAGCTGAGTTTTGATGCTGGAGTCCCAGGGAGGAGTCAAGCTGTTCACCTGATAGTTTACAACTGGCCTTGTAGAGAGAGCAGAGCAGCTGAGCCCAGAAAGAGGTGAGCTCCGGGAAGAGAGATAAGCCTTATACCAGCCTACAAATGAGATTGGAAGAAGCTGGGATCATGGAGCCTTAAAAGGAGGAGGAAGGCTGAACCCTCGCAGAGACTGGCAGCCATCTTGCTATAAGTGGCAACAGACTGATGAGGGAAGTAACTTTCTCTTTATGGCCTTGTGACTGTAAGCTTCTACCCCCAAAAACATACCGTTTATAAAAGCCAACAGATTTCTGGTACATTGCATCAGCACCCCTTTGGCTGACTAATACAGGACCCAACAAGGGAGTTTGATACACCCAGAGACTATCAATAGGAAGAGCTGGAAGCAAGGAAGAGGGAGGAACTTATGGGAGGAGCTGATGTATAAAGGATGAGGGTGTATGACGTCACTCTGAGACCTGGGAAGTCAAAGTTGACAGGAAGCAGGAGGAGAAATACTCAGACTCCATTCTCCACCTCTGTTCTCCTGGTAGTGCTTTTCACTGGCCAAATCCATCCAGAAACCAAAGTATAAAAGTCTGTGTGAAGCATGAAGGTCAGGTTCTCTCACTGCATGCACTCACAGAAATTTTTTTCTTTATAGCACTCTTCATAATTGGAATTTGTTTTTATTTTCAGGACTATTAGTTTAATATTTTCCTTCCTCTTAGATTCTTTGTTCTACGATGCCAAAGATTGTGCTCACTTTGCTTACAATTGCATCTCAAAATTCAACCCTAGACATGGCATGTTGAAGGAATACAATAAACAGTTATTAAATGATTGAAGGAAAGAAAAAAAAAGTATTCATTTTACTATCTCTTCCAGTTGTTCTCATTCCATGCACTGTGCTGGTGTCCATTTGGCTTCTGGCCTCAGATTCTCTCTCTCTCTCTTTAAAATTTCTTTGCTAGACACTTGGACTTACAAAGGAATTTGACTCCAACTGCTTTCAAAACTGGCCCATTCTAGGACAAACTTTTCTAACTCCTCCACCCCATTCAGTTCTAGCTCCCCTCCTAAGTGTTGACCACCTAAGAACTTGGATATGCCTCCTCTCTTCTCCATCACCTACCACATCTTGGCAGATGACATTTAACACTGTATGTGACAAATGATAAATTATAACGTTGGTAGCAATTTAAATGATGGCGACTATATGACTTATCATAATTTTCTTTCCATAAGAAATTGCACTTCTTAATGAGGTGAAACCTCTTTTGCGCTCTCAGGTTGATCTCCTCTCAGGTTCAACTTGGTTTAATCTCATATCCTCATTCTATTTTAGGGTAGTTCACTGAACTCTTCATATTTAAAAAATAAATGTGTCACATAAAAAGTTTTTATCTTTTTCCTCCTAACATTTGTGGGAAAAAATGAAAAAAATCCCTTGAGACATTGGGCACTTTAAGGAAAAAACTTATTTTCTTGAGCCAAAAATGTATTTCTAAGACTTGAGGTAGAATTTTTTTTCACCTAAATAAAATCAATAATGATAGAATCTTATTGCAAAAACCAGGAAGTATAGCCCTGGATTAACTATCCTGACATTCACTAAATGCCAGGAGGTAAGTTTGAAATTTGGAGGCGTCTATTAAAGAAAACTTCCTACTCAGTCTAAATATAACCAATTAATAAAGATAATAACATAGATTTATTGCAGGGTTTTTAATATCAACTTTGGAAAGCTATTAACACATAGAGGTTTCTTTGAAAATATACACATATAAAAATGTAAGCTTGAAAAATACTACTATAATCTCTATTATCTGGCAGAGAGAATAACTATAAATATTATTCAAAATTTGCCAATCTTTCAAGAATAAAATAACTTAACAAACATGATAATAAATATAATTCAGGGTTTCACTGTTTGTTAGTTTAGATGAAACCTCAGACTCATAGCTTCCATAGATAAGTTAAAATCTTCTGGAAAGTCTTCTGGAAAGGAGTCCCATTCTATATGCCATTAAGAACATTTATGATTCATGGGAGGAGGTCAAAACATCAACATTAACAGGAGTTTGGAAGAAGTGGATTCCAACCCTCATGGATGATTTTGAGGGGTTCATGACTTTAGTAGAGGAAGGTGCTGTAGATGTAGCGGAAATAGCAAGAGAACTAGAATTAGAAGTGGAGCCTGAAAATGTGACGCCATTGCTGCAATCTCATGAAAAAACTTGAATGAATGAGGAGTTGCTTTCTTAAGAGTAAGCAAAGAAAGTTGTTTCTTTAGATGGAATCTGCTCCTGGTGAAAATGCTATGAACATTGTTGAATTGGCAACAAAGGTTTTAGAATATTATATAAACTTTGTTGATAAAGAAACATCAGCATTTGAGAAGACTGACTATAATTTTGAGAGAAGTTCTGCTGTAGGTAAAAGCTATCAAACAGCATCACATGCTACAGAGAAAACTTCATTGTCTTATTTTTATAAATTGGCACAGCCACCCCAACCTTCAGCAACCACCATCCTGGTTATCAACATCAAGGCCTGACCCTCCACCAGCGAAAAGATTATGGACTTGCTGAAGGCTAAGTTGATGGTCAACATTTTTTAGCAATAAAGTATCTCTTGGGGCCGGCTGTAGCTCAATTGGTAGGGTGCCGGTTTACCACATGGGAGGCCCCAGGTTCAGTTCCCAGGGCCTCCTTGAGCGGGCAGACCGCCTTGAGAAGGCAAGCCACCGTGGGCAAGGCAAAGCCGCCATAGGCAGGGCAAGCCCCTGCGAGCAGGGCAAGCCGCCCGCGAGCAGACAAGGCTGCCGCGCGGTGAGCTGACTCGGCGGTCACCGCAACTGGGGGGAGACAAGCAGGCACAGAAGAATGCAAAAATGAACACAGCAAGAACAAGCAGAAAGGGGGGGATATATAATTTTTAAAAGTATCACTTGATTAAGTTATGGACATTGTTTTTTACAGACATGATGCTATTGCATACTTAATAGACTACACTATAGTGTGAACATAAGTTTTATATGCACTGGAAAACCAAAAAATTCATGTGACTTGCTTTAGTATGATATTTGCTTTATTGCATTGGTCTGGAGCAAAACCCACAATATCTCCAAGGTATGCCTGTATATGATTTGCAAACATTATCTGCCATTCTATGGGTTATCTTTTTCATTTTCTACCACGGAATTATTTATTTTAGTTATTTTATGTTTCCACTCAAGAATTTCCATTTGATTTTTCTTTTTCTCCCTCTTTAGTGAAAATCTCTATTTAATCAGTGACTGACTTCACAGCTTCCTTTACTTCTTTAAACATGATTTCCTTTAGTTGTTTAACATATCTGTAATGGTTGCTAGCTAATGTATTAAACATTGTTTTATTGTTTTCTTACTTGAGGCATTCATTTTGTTCCTCATATTATATAGCATAATTTAGAGATAAGAAAATTATGTGATAACAGGATGACACATATAATTATTCAAGGTCATTTGGACTAAATAATTTATAATTATTTTAGAGAAAATAAACACTGGAACTCATTTGGGATAACTTTAGTAGGGATTAGATAACACCTTTTGGATTTTGCTTATGTTATAGGTGCTATTTCCAACATACATCCAAAACAAGAAATTAAGTTTCCTTGCTTAGGTGATCTAATTCTAGGTTTAAGTTCCAGTGGGTTTTCAGCTCATGCTAAGAGGTGCTAGTCATGCAAAGGGACCATATAGTCAAAATTATCTTGAAAGTCATTTAAGTTCCACTTACCCACAATATAATATGGCTCTGTGGTTCTGCACCAGAAGTCACACAGATTTTTTTTTAAACCATCAACGAAAGTGGTAGGCTTGTGCATGGGGACTATGTAATATGAAAAAATGATTTGGGGGTTGTTTATTTTTGAGATGCAGGCTGGCTATACATACGATGTGATTCTATCAAGAATGAGGTTCTACTACAATTTTCAATGGTTGGAGGTTTCACAAAGAAATGTGGAGTGATTTAGAAAATGGTAATGACAATTGAAGTTATTTAAAGCAGCTTAACTATATTTAAAAGTCTTAACAGGTCTCTTCTGTCATGATTCCATAGACCCAAATAATTCAGTCATCAAGGAGACAAGTTGGGAACTCTTCCTCCCAATTCCCCTTTGGCTTTCCTAATAGGTTTTAATCAATTTTATGCATTTTTTTCATTGATTCTGTTCAATCAGTTTTTTATTGAGTACAGTATCTTTTCATAAACATCTGGGAGGGTAAATTCATGATTATTGTTTTCATGTACCTTTCAATTTTGGTAATGAAAAATAATGCAATCAATATTTGAAAAGTGCTTCATTTTCTTGGATTCCAGATAAGTATAAATTTCTTTTTTTTTTAAAGCAAGCTTATATACATGAAGGATGATAGAGCAGCAATACCATAAAGCCCTAGAGAAAAAAATTCTCTGTGCACACTGAAAATCATGTCCTTTTTGCACAGGTAGATCATGGGAGGTTCGGTAAGGCACGAGTGCAGAGGGTGCTTACATACCTGCAGACAGAAGAGGGAGTAGCTTCCCAGATGGTCTGTGTGTAAGATTAAGTGTGAATGATGATAAGAATACCTTTTTTTTTACCTTTCTAGTTGTAACTTTCTTAACTAATATTTACTGGTTAGCATGAGGAGCAGTCTTAGGTAATGGCATAAGCAACTAATGGATATTGGATGAATGTGAGCATTCCTAGATGACAAAAATTCAGAGGCATTTGTGTCTCCTGCAGTTAGTCTAGAGGAACAGACAGAAAATGTGTTCTGTCAAGGAGGTCAAAGAAGTAGAAGCAATACGTTTGTGTCTGTGGTCTGAACTTCAATGTTGGCAATCTCAAAAGCCTTAAGGGACAGGTAAATGTTGCACATGTATAATGCAATCATGTGCTAGGGCCCATGGAAAACTGCAGAGACATGCCCCATTTAAAGGCATTTCTATTCTGATTTTTAAAATGCTCTAAGAAAAACAACACACATGTGCAGGCCTCTTAGCTACCAATTTCTGAATGCTGGTATAGCTTAAATGAAGATGCCAGGCTCAAAAGCATACAGCTGTCATATCATAACATGATACACAAAAAAGCTACACAATCTGGTCTCCCAAACCTCCTTCCCCTTTCTTTCCAACTTTATCATGTAATTATACTTCATATGACTGTGGGATATACCTCTGATGGTAGAGACCCCCCCCCAAAGTAATATTAAATACATTACTGGGCAATGAGTCTAGTAAGTTAGGAGGATTGTGTTGAGAATAAAAGTATAATGATTGCCTTTTATGTACCAGGGGCTTAACATGTGTTAACATATTTACTTTAAACAAAATTATATGGTAGAGGCTCTCTCTGCCTAGATGAGCCCACACCAAATCTCGGTGTGTATATCCGTCCTTCTCTCCCATTTCTCAGCAAGCTCTGTTCTTTTCCCCCATTTCCCAATAAATTCTTTATATATATATATATATGGTAGATCTATCGTCCACCATTTTAGAGATGAGGAGGCAGGCTCAGTTAAGAAATTGGCTCAAAGTTATTTGGCTAGTAATTCAGAAATTCAACTTAATACTGTCTAAATTTAGAGTTAATTAGACTTCAAACACCATAAACAAATTCAGCTTGAAATATCTCTGATATTTATACAGTTGCCACTAATATCTTCTGTGTAATCTGGATCTTCCAAGAAGCAGGTGCCCGAACAGAATTAAACAGGCAAGGATTTTCTTAAGGGAAACAACTATGATAAAAAATTAAAAAAAAAAAAAGATCTCATGGAAGAAACGTCAAACTGTTATGTAAGTGTGACCCCAAGTAAAGGAGAGAGGCAAGGAAATTGGTGGAAGCAATCTAGACTGCTGTATAGTATAAAAAAGATTCAACAATCCTTCGTAGGCTGTCAGACAAGTCCCATATCTTCTACAGATAAGCCTGCCTTAGCGTCCCCTCCAAACTCAATCATTGGCTGAAAGAGTCTCTGGGAAGCATGGCATAAATGCAGCAATGGATTTCAAAGAACAACTATTGTGTCCATTAATTAATTAACTCCTTGCATTTGGAATTCTATAAGGTACATTCTCATGGCCACCACACCTCTCATTTTTAAAACTATATGATAACACTTTCATCTTATAAGGGCAGATCATATGTGCCATCTCAAAAGAAAGAGGTATATTTTGTCACCAGATACTTACTGAGTATGTGGCAAAGATGTGATAAGATATATTGAAGTTTGGATCACACTGACATGATGAATTGTGTGAGTTTAACTTTTTCCAAGTTCACTAACGGATAGAATCAATGGAAAACACACAGATATACATGCACACAAATGACTAATATTGAATTGCAAATAAGAATTAACCTCTGGAATGGACCATTTTGACTACCATGTAAAAATACATTTAAATCTTTTCTTAAGAAGTTTATACTAGATAAGATTCTTTCCAATCTTGATATATTATATATATATATTTGTAGATTTTTATTTTTTCTATTTATTATACATCCCCCCCCCTTCTGCTTGTTCTTACTGTGTTCATTTTTTTTTTCTTTTCCGTTCTGCTGTGTCTGCTTGTCTCCCCCCGCTGGGGTGACCCACCGAGTCAGCTCACCAGCGTGGCAGCCCACCTGCTCGTGGGGGCTCACTCTTGCTCGTGGGGGCCTGCCTTTGCCCGCGGGGGCTTGCCTTTTTTTTTTTTTTTTTTGCCCACGGGGGCTTGCCTTTGCCCGCAGCAGCGTGCCCCACCCACGTTGGCTTGCCTTCTCAAGGCAGTCTGGCCATTCAAGGAGGCCCCAGGGGCCAAACCTGGGGCCTCCCATGTGGTAAACCGGTTCCCTACCAACTGGGCTACAGTCAGCCCCCTATATATATTTTTTAAAAGCTGGTTCTCATGAACTCAGTCCCTCAATATCT
>PVKH010047477.1:0-10291 GCA_004027955.1 Chaetophractus vellerosus | reverse complement strand
TCAATAAATGTACCTCACTAATGAAGGATGTTGTTAATGTGGGAAAATGTGGGAGGTGTGGGGAACAGGGCATATAGGAATCCCCTATAGTTTTTGTCTGACATTTGTATAATCTAAGTACCTTAAAGTTTTTTAATTTAAGTAAGTAAATAAATAAATAAATAGAAATTCCGATAAAAATTTCATAACAGCTTTATTCAGTACAGCCCAAACCTGGAATCAACATCAATATCCATTAACAGATGAAGAAATAAATTAATTGTGATATATTCATACAATGGCATATAGTTAAGCATTGAAAAGAAAAAACTATTGATATAAGCAACAACATGAATAAAACATTATGGCAAATAAAATGCATACACAGCATAAAACATTTATATGGGATTCTAAAACATGCAAAACTAATCTATAGTAATTGAAATCTGATCAATTCTCATAATGTGATCAGTTTTGATATACACATACATCAAGAACCATCACCACAATCAAGATAAGGAGCACATCCATCACTCCCAAAAGTCCCCCCCCCCCATCCACAGGCAACCACTGTTTTGCTTTCTGTCACTTTAGATTAGTTTGCATTTTCTAGAATTTTATATAAGTGGAATAAAAAAGTAGATAAATTTTTAGTCTAGCTTCTTTTACTCACCATTATTGTTCTGAAATTCATGCAAGTTGTTGCATGAATCAGTAGTTCATTCCTTTTTTATTGTAGAGTAGTCTTTCCCTGTATGGTTCACAAGAATTTGTTTATCAATTCACATATTAATGGACATTTGGGTTGTTTCTAGTCTTTGACTATTACAAATAAAAGGTGCTATGAACATTCATGTATAAGTTTTTGTATGGACATATAGTTTCATTTCTTTTGGCTTAAATAACTAGGAGTGGAATTGTTGGGATATATGGTAACTGTATATTTAATCATCAGTTAACTTCCAAACTGTTTCCAAAGTGATTGTGCCATTTTACAGTTCCAGCAGCCATACCCAAGAGCTCCAGCACTTGGAATGGTCTTTTTTTTTTTCTTTTTATTATTTTGGTCAGTATTTTTAATTTTAGAAATTCTGAAAGGTTTGTAGTGGCATTTCATTGTGGGTTTTAACTTGCATTTTCCTAGAGACTAATGATGTTGAACATTTTTCATGTATTTATTTACCATCCATAAACCTTCTTTGGTGAAGTGTCTGTTTAAACTATTTGCCTGTTTTTAATTGGGTTTTTTGTTTTCTTATTTTTGAGTTTGGAGAGTTTTTTAAAAAGATGTTCTTTATCAGATGTACAATTGGCAAATATTTTCTACCCCTTCTGGCTTGTGTTTTAATTTTCTTCCATGTGTCTTTCGAAGAGCAAAATGTTTAATTTTGACAAAGTCAATTATATATATGTATATATATTATACTTTTTGGTTTTTGTGTCCTATTTAAGAAATATTTGCCTATTCTAAGATCATTATGCTTTACTTCTATGTTTTCTAGAAGTTTTATAGTTTCAGCTCTTACATTTAGGTCTCTGCATCATTTTGAGTTTAATTTTAGTATATGGTGTGAGGGAGGGTTTCAACGACATTGTTTGTATGTGGATATCCATTTGATCCAGCATCATTTTTGAAAAGACTATTCTTTCCTTTTTGACTTGTCTTGGCATCTTTATCAAATATCAAGTGGTAATAAATGTGGACTATTTCTGGATTCTATTCTGTCCTGTTGATCTATATGTTTATCTTTATTTCAATATCTCGCTGTCTTTATTGTTATAATGTTATAGTAAGTTGAAATCAGGTAATGTAAGTCCTCCATCTTTGTTCCTTTTTATCACAATTATTTTGGATATTCTATGTCTTTTTTGTTTACACATAAGTTTTAGAATCCACCTGCCAAATTCTACAAAAAATGCTGGGATTTTGATTGGGATTGCTTTGTATCTTAGAACAATTTGAAGAGAATTGATATCTTCAAAATATGGAGTGTTCCAACACATGAACAAGGTCTATCCCTCCATTTATTTGTCTTCTTTAATTTTCTCAGCAAGGTTTTGTAATTTTCAGTGTAGAGATCTTGTACAACTTTTATCAAATTAGCATTTCAAATTTTGATGCTATTTTTTGTATTACAATTTTTAATTATTCATTGCTAGTATATAGAAATCCAACTGGTTTTTGTATGTTCAGTTTGAATTCTGGTAGCTTACTAAATTCACTTATTAGTTCTAGTAGCTTTTTGAGGAAGTCCTCAGAATTTTCTGGATAAATGATTATGTTGTCTGGAAATAGAAACAATTTTACTTTCTCATTTCCAATTTTTATGTCTTCTATTTCTTCTTCTTGCCCCAATGCACTAGCTAGGACCTCCAGTACGAGGTTGACTAGAAGTGGCAAGAGTGAGCATCCCGGAATTGTTCCTAATTTTGGGGAAATGCATCCAGTCTTTCACAATTAAATATGATGTTAGCTATAAGTTTTCCATAGTTACTCTTTATCAGGCTGAGAAAGTCCTCTTCTATTCCTATCTTGTTGAAAGTTTTTAACTTGAATGGATATTGAATTTTGTCAAATGCTTTTCTGCATCTATTGAGATGATCATATGATTTTTAAATTTTTGGTCTGTCATAATGGTGAAATGCATTGATTGATTTTTGGATGTTGAACTATCTTGTATTTCTGGGATAAATCTCATTGTTCATGATGTTTTGTTTTGTTTTACATATTATTGAATTAAATTTGCTAAAATGTTCTTAAGGGCTTTTGCAACTGTTTTTATGAAGGATATTCATCTGTGGTTTTCTTGCTATATCTTTGTCTGGTTTTATTATCTGGGTAATATTGCCCTCCTAGAATTAGTTGGGAAATATTCCCTCTTATTTTATGGAAAATTTTGTGCGAAATTGGCATTATTTCTTCCTTAAATGTTTAGTAGAATTCACCAGTGAAGCTATCTTGGTTACCCCTCAATGATTCTTAAGGGCCTTTTTATCTTTGACATTCTGCAGTTCTAATAAGGCCCCTGTTATCAATCTTTATGTTTTATATGTGTGGTCTGTCTTTCTGTTTCTTTATTTCTTATCTCAGTATCTCTGTCTCCTCCCTCTCTCTCAGGTAAATGGCTGGCAATCTGAATCTGCAAGTGCTGGGCCAGCACTCTCAGAGAAAGCTGAAGAAAGTGTTTCAATTCTCAGTTCCTCCTGGCACTGGTGCTTTTGGATTAAAAAGCCTTTGCTACTAGAGTAGATAACTGATCATTGCCCCATATTGTGTACCAAATCAGTGGCCCATAGGCTATTAATGAAGCCCAGCTACTCCTAAAAGACTGAAGCAGGAATCAGAAGGCCAGCATTTCCAGACTTGGCATGGGCAATCTTAAGGATGGGTCTCTCTGGGCCTCAAATTATCTGTAACATGAAGAACTGAACCCCTAGATCTTCTTATTCCAAAAATAGAAGTAAATAAACAAGAGCAGCAAGGGAATGGTGGATAAATAACCCAATAAGGGAGCAATAAGACAACTTATGTTTCCAGTGATTATTTGGCTATAAAAGTCTTGGAAGCAAATGTTCTAAAGTCAAAAATAGGTAGCCTGACTTCTGGTTGACCAAGAAAGCAGCATAAGGCCCTCCAGGGTGCAATTACACCATAGAATCTTTGAACAACTAGCAAAAACTGGGCAGCACATCTTCCTCAAAACTCTGGAAAACAGTTACAGGGTCAGAGTAACTGGGCCAGTGCTGAATCAAAAAAAAATAAACCCCAGCTTTTAAAATAGTAGGAGAAGCTCAGGACACCCTTGCAGACCTTTCTCTCACACTCTCCCTGGTGAAGGGTGGAGCTGGTCTGTGTTCTCATTGTGAGTCCCTGGCCCTATTCCAGATAGAGCAGAGTAACCTCTCTGTACTTACTGGGATGCCTGTATGTCAGTGCCATCTATCGGTGCCAAACCATCAGGGGCAGCCTGAAAGTTTGATCGAGAAGGCATCTTTGGTTTTCCCCTTGCCCTGCAGGTAGAAGCAGCTTGTGGACAGCTAAAGCAGTGTAAGAGACAAGTCAAAGCAGTCTAGGACAAAGGATTACTGGCTTTAACACATACAATAAAGGTCCCAGGAAGGGTGGAAAGTCTATTTCTTAGGGAGTAGAGGGGACATTCATATTCTTGTAAATAGGGGAATTCCTAAGGCAATGATTTGAAACAAAGCCAGGACAAGATGCAGGGTCAGAAAAGACAGGCAGGACCCTGAACTTCTTTTTCACTTAAGGCTGATCTTTATAGGACTAAACTCTGAAGGACAGCACCAGCCAACACAGAGCCAATTTGAAAATATTGTGAAATGTGGGCTTTTTTTTTCATATGTTCCCCCAGTGTCTTTTTTTTTTCACTTTATTTTCAGAGAAGTTTTAGGTTATAGAAAAGTCACATAGAAAGTATAGGGGATTCTCATATACCCTACCCGCTCCCCCTCTCACATTTTCCCCTATTAATAATATCTTACTTGAGTATGGTACATTTGTTACAATTGATGAACCCATATTGAAGCATTGCTACTAACCATGGTCAATGGTTTACATTATGGCTTACATTTTGCACCATAACTTCTATGTGTTTTGACAAATTGTATAGTTGCCTGTATCCATCATTGCAAGGTCATGCAGAACAATTCCAATGCCCTAAAAATGCCCTATGTTCAATCTATTCTTCCCTCCCACTCTCCTCAGAACCTGTGGTAACCACTAAGTTTCAATTTTTGAAGAATAAGGTTCATAGTTACATGCACTAATATTAAAGGTTTGACATATTGGTATGTTTTCTTTTATTAGGTACTGCCTATGTTCTCAAGAGATTGTTGCCCCTGTAATTGAGAACATAGCAGGATTCTCAGGAAGGGAGTTTAGTATATTCTTGTTTATTGTGTGTGTCTCCACCCACTGAGATAACACATAATGATAAGATGAACACTTTCTTATTCCATAGAAGCATGCCCCAGGTGTGCTCTGTACCACATATCTCCCCACCCCGACACCCTGCACCAGTAACCCTCTGTGCCATATTCGCCAAAAGAACATTCTCACTGTTGTAGTTTTAACCACAGACCTACAAATCCCCAGAGTTCACCTTTTCCTCCCTCCAGTTCCATGGATAGTCTAACCCAACCCCACCACCCTACTCACCCTCACATTCCAGCACCATCAACCCAACTCACATCACTGCACTACTATCACCCCCATCCACTGACCAACCACCCCGTTCCACCTTATCATAAATTTTGCCCATATTGAGCATCGGTTCACCAGACTCTACTCCTTCTCTGTCTTGTGATAACCTATCTTCCAGACTCTATCTCTGTGAGTCTGCTCAATTTGCTTAGGTCATATCAGTAAGGTCATGTAATATTTGTCTTTCAGTGACAGGCTTATTTCACTCAGCATAATGCCTTCAAGATTCATCCATGTTGACCTGTGTGTCAATACTTCATTCCTTTTTACAGCTGAGTAATATTCCATTGTATGTATACACTACAATATGCATATCCATTCATCTGTCGATGGACACTTGGGTTGCTTCCAACTTTTGACAATAGGGAATAATGTCCTATGAACATTGGTGTGCATATAGCTCTTCATGTCCCTGCTTTCAATTCTTCTGGGTATATACACAGCAGTGGAATTACTGAATCATATGGCAGTTCCATAGTTAGTTTCTTGAGGAGCTGCCAAACTGTTCTTCATAATGGCTGCACCATTCTACATTCCCATCTGCAGTAGATGAGTGTTACCTTTCCTCCACGTCCTCCCCAACACTTGTAGTTCTGTTTTTTTAATGCCTGCCAATCTAATAGGTGTAAGGTGATATTTCATTGTAATTTTTATTTGCATTTCCCTAATAGCTAGTGAAGTTGAGCATCTTTTCATGTATGCATTAGTCAGCCAAAAGTGTGCTTATTCAAAGTACCAGAAATCTGTTGGCTTTCATAAAGGGTATTTATTTAGGGTAAAAGTTTACAGTTACAAGGCTCTAAAGAGTCCAACTCAAGGTACCATAAGAGGTACTTCCTCACCCAAAGTCTGTTGCCACATGTTAAAGCAAGATGGGGGGCAATGTCTATGAGGGTTCAGCCTTCTTCTTTCCTCTTAAGGCTCTGTGATCCCAGCTTCTTCCAATCTCAGCCATAGGCTGGCTTAGGGCTCATCTCTCTTCCTTTGGGGCTCATGTCTTTCCAGGCTCAACTGCTTTGTTCTCTTCACAAGATCAACTGTAAATTAGCAGGCTCATCTCTCTTCCCGGGGCTGCAGAATCCTCGGTGTATCTTCTCTGTGTGTCAACTCCTGTGTGAGAGTCTGTTTTATCAGCCCACCAAGGGGGCTAGGACTCAATGGTGAGTAGCACTCTAATGACATCATTGAATCAAAGCCCTAATGTTAACATAATTTAATCAGACATCTCAACTTAATTTAATACAACCAAAGGGTTAGCATGCCCAGAGGAACAGATCTAGTTTACAAACATAATCTATCTTTTTGGAATTCATAAATAATCTCAGATTGCCACAATGTGCTATTTAGCCATTTGTATTTCTTCTTTGGGAAAGTGTCTATTCAAATCTCTTGCCCAGGGAAGCAGATGTGGCTCAAGCGATTGGGCTCCCGTCTACCATATGGGAGGTCCAGGGCCTCCTGGTGAAAAGCAAGCTGGCCATGCAGAGTGTGGCCCATGTGGAGTGCTAGCACAGCAAGATGATGCAACAAAAAGAGACACAGAGGAGAGACAATAAGAGACACAGCAGACCAGGGAGCTGAGGTGGTGCAAGAGATTGAATGCCTCTCTCCACTCCAGAAGGTCCTGAGATCGGTTCCCAGTGCTGCCTAAAGAGAAGACAAGCAGACACAGAAGAACACACAGAGAGCAGGCAGTGAATGCAAAACAACCGGGGGCGGGGGAGGCAGATAAATAAATAAATAAATCTTAAAATAAATAAATACTATTAAAAAATCTCTTGCCCATTTTATAAATGGGTTATCTGTCTTTTTATTCTTGAGATGTAGGATTTCTTTATATATGCTGGATATTAGGCCCTTATTTGATAAATTGTTACCAAATATTTTCTCCCATTGAGTAGGCTACTTTTTCACTTTCTGACAAACTCCTTTGAAACACAAAAGTTTTTAGTTTTGAGGAGGTCCCATTTATCTATTTTTTCTTTCATTGCTCCCACTTTGGGTGTAAATTTATGAAAACTTTCTATTACAAGATCATGTAGATGCTTCCCTATGTTATCTTCTAGAAGCTTTATCATCTTGTCTCTTATATTTAGGTTTTTTACTCATCTTGAGTTAATTTTTGTATAGGGCCTGGGATGGTGATCCTCTCTCATTCTTTTGGATATGGATATCCAGTTATCCCAGCACCATTTGTTGAAGAAGCCATTCTTTCTTAGTTGAGTGAGCATGGTGTCCTTGTCAAATATCAGTTGACTATATATGCAAGGATAATATATCCGAACTCTCAGTTCAGTGCCATTGGTCAGTATGTCTATCCTTTTGCCAATACCATGCAGTTTTGTCCTTTATAGCTTGGTAGTATGCTTGAAAGTCAGGTGGTATGATTCCTCCTGTTTTTTCTTTTTCAGTATGTTTTTGACTATTTGAGGCCCCACCCTTCCAAATAAATGTCATAATTAGCTTTTCCAATTCAGTAAAAAATGCTGTTGTAGTTTTTATTGGGATGGCATTAAATCTGTAAATCAATGTGGGTAGTATAGACATCTAAATAATGTTTCCTCTTCCAACCCATGAACATAAACTATTCTTCCATTTATTTAGGTCTTCTTTGATTTTCTTTTTAACAATGTTGTGTAGGTTTCTGTGTACAAATCCTTTGCATCTTTGTTTAAGTCTATTCCTAGATATTTCATTTTTTAGTTGCTATTTTAAATGGAATTTTTCTTGATATCCTCCTCAGATTGCTGAACATTGGTGTACAGAAATGCTAATGGTTTTTTGTGTTGCTCTTATATCCTGCCACTTTATTGAACTCATTTATAAGTGCTAGAACTTTACTGTAGATTTTTCAGGGTTTTCTACATATAAGATCATGTCATCTGCAAATATTGAAATTTTTACTTCTTCTTTTCCAATTTGGATGCTTTTTATTTCTTTTTCTTGCCTATGTGTTCGAGAAAGTACTTTTAAAGCAATGTTAAATAAGAGCAGCGACACTGGGCATCCCTGTCTTGTTCCAGATCTTAGAGGGAACGGTTTAGCATTTCAACATTGAATATGATGTTAGCTGTGGGTTTTTTATAGATACCCTTTATCATGTTGAAGAAGTTTCCTTCTATTCCTATCTTTTGAAGTATTTTTTTATCAAGAAAGGATGCTGTATTTTGTCAAATCCTTTTTCTGCATCTATAGAAATGATCATGTGATTTTCTTCTTTTGATCTGTTAATGTGGTATATTACATTGATTGATTTTCTTATGTTGAACCATCCTTGCATACCAAGGATGAAACCCAGTTAATCATGGTGTTTAATTCATTTGGTGTGTTGTTGAATATGATTAGGAAGTATTTTCTTGAGGAGTTTAGCATACAGGTTCATTAGAGAGATTGGCCTGTAGTTTTCTTTTCTTGTGGCACCTTTATGTGGCTTTGGTATTAGGGTGATATTGCCATTATAGAATGAGTTAAGCTATGTTCCCTCCACTCCTATTTTTTGGAAGAGTTTAAACAGGATTGGTGTTAGTCCTTTCTGGAATGACAGATAGAATTCATTTGTGAAGCCATCTGGTCCTGGGCTTTTCTTAGTTGGGAGGTGTTTGATAACTAATTCAATCTTGTTACTTGTTATTGGTCTGTTCATCAATTTATTCTTTTCATCAATGTAGCCTGGTACATTTTCTAGAGAGAAATTTCTCCATTTCATCTAAGTTACCCATATTGTTGACATACAATTTTTCAAAGTATCCTCTTATGATACTCTATTTCTGTGGGATCAGTGGTGATATCTCTCTTATTTTTTAAGTATTTACATATTTTCTCCTTTTTTCTTTGTTAGTCTAGCTAAGGGTTTGTCAATTTTATTAATTTTATCAAAGAACCAGATTTTGGTTTTGTTAAAATTTTCTAGTGTTTTTTTCATTCTCAATTTCATTTAACTCTGCTCTAATCTTTGTTATTTCCTTATTTATGCTTGCTTTGGGACTAGTTTGTTGTTCTTTTTCTAGTTCCTCCAGGTGTGTACTTAGGTCTTCAATTTTAGCTTTCTTCCTCTTTTAATATAAGCATTTATGGCTATAAATTTCCCTCTCAACCTGCTTTTGCTGCATCCCATACATTCTGATATGGTGTGTTGTCATTTTCATTCATTTCAAAGTAGTTACTGATTTCTTTTGCAATTTCCTCCTTGACCCACTGATTGTCTAAGAGTGTGTTGCTTAACTTCCAAATCTTTGTGCCTATTCGGGTTCTCTGCCCCTTATTAATTTCCAACTTCATTCCATTGTGGTCAGAGAAATACTTTGAATAATTTAAATCTTTCTGAATTCATTGAGACTTGTTCTGTTACCTAGCATGTGTTCTGTCCTGGAGAATGATCCATGTGCACTCGAGAAGAATGTTTAATCTGCAGTATTTAGGTGTAATGTTCTGTATATGTCTGTTAGATCTAGGTCCTCTAACCTATTATTCAAGTTCTCTGTTCCTTTATTGCCCCTCTGTCGAGATGTTCTTTCTAATGGTGTTATTGTTGAATTAAAGTCCTCCACTATAATTGTAGAGGCATCTATTTCTCCAATTAATTTTTCCAATGTTTGCCTTGTGTATTTTGGGGCACCCTGGTTAGGTGCATAAATGTTTGTGATTGTTCCTTCTTGATGAATTGCCCGCCCCTTTTATTAATATATAGTGTCTTTCTTTATCTCTTACAATAGTTTTGCATTAAAGTTTATTTTGTCCGATATTAGTATAGCTACTCCTGCCCTTTTTTGTTTATTATTTGCATATAAAATTGTTTTCCAACTGTTCACTTTCAACCTCCCTGCGTCCCTGTGTCTAAGATGAGTTTCTTGTAGACAGCATGTAGATGGGTCATATTTCCCTATCCATTCTGCCAATCTCTGTCTTTTGATTGGAGAGTTTAATCTATTAACATTCAATATTATTATTACTGTCAAGACAGTACTTAAATTAGCCAGGTTTATATAGATATATAAAATATATATTATATATATTAAGTTTATATTGTCATTTTGTTTTTGTTTCTATTTTTATCTTTTTAGTTATTTTTACTACTAATCTTACTTTCTA
>PVKH010047476.1:0-10291 GCA_004027955.1 Chaetophractus vellerosus | reverse complement strand
CTTCTTTTTTTTTTTTTTTGCATTCATATGCTGCTTTTCACATGACCCCTTATTAGAATTAATTTAATTTTCTGACATGGATTCAATTTACCTTTTTGGTATACATATTTGTTTTAATATAATAAGGATGAAATAAATGATTTTTCACCATTTACAGATTTGTGGTATTGAAGGTTTGGTAGGTAGGAGAAATTTTACAATAGTTATGTAGTATGTAGAGTATATATATCTACCTGAATGATTAGAGGCAAAAAGGACTAGGAAAAGAGTAAAAAAAAAAAAATAACCCTCAGGAAATGTAAAGAATGATTTAAATCCCCTTCTAATTTTTCCACATCTCTTAATTTTCTTTTAATAACTACATTGACATAATTCATCAACACTTTACTGAATTAGCATGTGCTTCCCTTGCCTGAATATATATTCTCAATCACTGATAAAGTCAATGATGATAAAATAGCAAAACTTTAAAAACAATCTCAATATGCACTAGTGGGGCAATGGTTAAATTAAAATAATTAAATTATGGCCTATCTATTCAAAAAAGTATTGTAAACCTTTTAAAATCATAATTATAGAATGAGATTGGAGGGTTATATCAATGTCAGTATTATGGTTGTGATATTGTACTATAGTTTTATAAGTGCTTACTATTGGGGAAACTGTGTAAAGGGTACATGGAATTGCTCTGTATTATTTCTGACAATTGCATGTGTAGCCTCAAAAAATTTAATTAAAATTTCAAAAAAATAATAAATTATAAACACAGTATATCAGCATGAAAATATTTATTTTCCTTATGTTAGAAGATCAGGTTAAAATTTGAAGGCATGCTATATTACAGCTATATTAAATTATACATAGATAAAAAGAATAGAGGAAGTACACTAAATGGTTACAATGGTTATATCTAAGTTGAGATATTTGGGATGATGTTTCTTTTCTTCTTCATACATTTCATCATTTTGTAAATGCCCTGCAATGAATATATACTATAATTTTTCTAATTATCAAAATAGTAAAAGTTATCTTTTAAAAATACATTTAAAAATCTTGCTTTCTCAGAATGCCAGTGTGAAGGAAAAGATAACCGAATCCCATTGCTGAAGGAAGTTTTTGAGGCCTTTCCTAACACTCCCATTAATATCGATATCAAAGTCAACAACAATTTGCTGATTAAGAAGGTACTTGAGGCATTGTCTCCTCTGGGTGTTTTGCATCTGCTTTCATGAACTAAATAAGACTAGAAAAGTTGACTACATAGAATGGTAATGTTTAAGGAAATGTGATACTCTAGGGATATATATTTTAAATAATGCTCTGGTAGAAGAGATCACTTTAGGAGAGCCTGTTTTCAGAGTGAGTTATCATGTCTCAGTCATTGCTTCTGTGAACCAATCATACTGGCATTTATATAATTAACTTCTTCTAGCTTAACTTATTTCATTTTTAGTAGGTTTATCTCAAATTCCTAAATAGTTGTATTCTATTAAATACATTGTATAATGGTAAAATGTAAGTGGTTTCTTATATTTTTAAAAATAATCTGAATTTACATATTGGTTCTTCCAAAATTTTACACTATCCACTGGCAGATAGTCAATTATAATCCATTTTTTAGGCAAAATAATGTAAATGGATTAATAAATAGACACATATCTAAAATTTTGAATTTTCACATATAGGTTTCAGAGTTGGTAAAGCAGTACAAACGAGAACACATAACAGTGTGGGGTAATGCCAGTTATGAAATTGTAGAAAAGTGCTACAAAGAGGTAAGCTTCATAAAAGATGCAGAATTATCTATCTTTGTTGTTATTGTGTATCTGTAAATGATGTTATTAAAGTAATTTTAAAAATTCTCTTATTTCATAGCCTTGATACAAAGACAGATGGTCCTGAATGAAAGCAACTAGCCAGAAGTTTAATAGAGATAACGGATCTAATAGATCTGGACCTTGCATTTTAAGTTAATGTAATTGGACTGGTTCACAAAATTATTGTTTTCACATACTGTTTTAGTTAGCTAAACTGTTGAAGGCATTATGCCAAAAATGGGTTGACTTTTACAATGGGGAGTTATTAGTTTATAAGCTTACAGTTCCCAGGCTGAGAAAAATGCCCAGATCAAGGCATCAAGCAATGCTTTTTCCCTGAAGACCAGCTGCCGTTCATTCTGGACTCCTCTGTCAAATGGAAAGGCACATGGCCATGTCTCCCTGCTCCTCTGGGTCTTATCACTTTCAGCTTTCTGGTTTCTGTGGCTTCCCCTCTCAGCTTCCATGGGTTTTTCTCTGTGCTTCTATGGTCCTCTGATTTTGGCTTTTGACTTCTGGGACTTTCTCAGCTCCTGGGGATTTCTCTCTGTCTTGCTCTCCAATTCATCCTGTTTTTAAAGGACTCCAGTAAGACGATTAAGACCCATTTTGGGTCACACCTTCTGAAGTAATCTAATCAAAAGACCCTCAACTGAGATAATCCAATCAAAAGGTCCCATCTACAATGCGTTCACACCCATATGAATGGATTAACTCTAAAGACATGATTTTCTAGGGTACATACAGTCTCAAACTGTCACATACACTAATATTTATTAACTGTTTACCAACATTTTAATTATGTACATTATAAAACAAAAAGATTCCTATTTGAAACATCTATTCCTTGTTAAGTAATTAAATTTATTGTGTAATTTTGAATTAAGGAAGAGTATTTAGTCCTCTAACTCTACAACCCAATCTTCTCTTTACCCTACCCCCTAAAAAGACTTAATCAGATTAAGTAAGGCTATTCTACCCACTGAAAATTTTCTGTTTAAAGAAAATATGTCTGTAAAAATTAATTTTTTTAAGATTTATATATTTTTAAATTTTTAATTTATCCCCCACCCCTCCCCCAGATGGTTCTTTTGTCTGTCTGCTCACCTTTCTCCAGGAGGCACTGGGAACCAAATTTGGGACCTCCCACATGGGAGGCGAATGGCCTGAGCGACATCCACTCCCTGCAGACTGGGGCATCTGCTGGCTTTGTGGCATCTGCGTGTGTAGGCATCTGCTTATTGCTGCAGGGTGTGACATCTAGCTCTCGTTGCGGCAGGTGCTGGCATCTAGCTCTTGTTGTAGTGGGTGCGGGCATCTGCCCTTCCTCCCAAGGAGGCACCAGGACCAGAACCCAGGACCTCCCATGTGGTAGGCGGGAGCTCAATCACTTGAGCCATACCCACTTCACTATGAAAATTAATTTTGACCAATTTTGAAATGGCTTCCCTAACGTCCATATCTTAGCAATATGGTCAACTAAGAGAATTTGAAATTCAAAACGTTAAAAAATTTTAAGTATTGAAGACTCTTTTCAGAATTCAAGTGATAGTACAGAAGAAACATGACACAAGTAGCAATTCTCAGATAAAAAGAACTCTTTTGGTAAGGACTGTCTTCCTAGCAAAGAAGGCAAAAACATATATCCAACATATATTATAATTCAGAGTATGATTGAGGACCTCATTAAGGCAAGGAAGTTTTATTTATGTGCAGCAAGTGCTGTGATATCCCAAAGTAGCTTGGAAAAAAAAAATGAGAGAGCAAACACTTGACACTTGAAACACTTGCTTCAGAACTTCAGACTATGGCTTTTCCATAACTAGACAATATCTAATGGTATTTTAAAATGCCATTAAAGCAGAGATAATGGCCTTGTGGCCTACTGATCTTTTTACATCATTAAAAATTTACAGAGAAAAAATAGTGATAATACCAAATGCTGGAGAGGATGCAGAGAAACTGGATTTCTCATACTTTGCTGGTGGCAATGAAAATAGTACAAGCCACTCTCTTAAATAGTTCAGCAGTTTCTTACAAAACTAAACGTCACTTACCATATGAATCAGCAATCTCACTCATGGCATTTATCCCAGGGAAATGAAAACTTAATGCACATAAACACCTCTGCACCTGTGGGCATAGCAGTTTTATTCATAATGGGAAAATTCTGGAAGCAACCCAGATATCCTTCTGTGGGTAAATGGTTGAGCCAGTTGGTATATCTATACAGTGGAATACTACTCAGCAATAAAAAGGAATAAACTATTGATGCATGCAAGATGGTGGACCAAGATGGTCCTCAGGGGCATTATGCTTTGTGGAAAAAAAAAACAACCTCCAAAAGTTATGTATTTGGTGTATATGTATGGTATAATTCCATTTATATAACATTCTCAACCTGTAGACATGGAGAACAGATTAGTGGTTGCCAAGGAACAGAGATTATGGGTGGAGTGGAGAGGGGGTATGAATGCAGAGGTAGCACTAAGGAGTTCTCTTTTGGTGATGGAACAGTTCTGTATCTTGACTGTGAGATAAAATTTATAGAATTATACACACATACAAACACACACAAACAAATGATTGAGGGTTAAAAATGGTAAAGCTGAATAAGGGCTGTAGTTTAGTTATACCATAATGTACCAAAGTCAATTCCTGATTTTGATCCTGTACACTTATATCAGATGTCACTATTTGGGGAAGGTGAGTGAATGATACACAGTACTTTACTATTTTTGCAACTTCCTGTGAGTCTATAATTATTTCAAAATAAAAAGTTCATTTTGATTCCACAATCACACAACTTTCCTCTTGATTTACATATTTCTCTATAAGCTTCTGGCTTTCTGTCATTTTAGAATTTCACAACTCCAAAATTTTCATTAATTTTCAGACATCACCGTGAGAACGTCTCAACAATATTTAGCATTATGTTATCAACATGTTGTATAATTATTATGCACTTTTTACAATTCTTAAAGTATGATTCACAAGAATTTTCCATTCACCATTTAAATCTCAGATGTTAGAAATTAAAAATATGAAAATAAAAGGGAGGGGGAGCACACAGTGGTGATGGGAAAACATGTGGCCCTTAGTCTCACTTAATGACTTGATTTCTTCATTCTTAGTGCAGTGCTTCTTAAACTTGACTATAAATTGGAATTATCCAAAGTTTCAAAAAACACTAATGCCTGGGTCCCATCTCAGATATTCTGATTTAATAGATATGGGGTGTGGCCAGCTGTTAAACATTTACCAGAATACCACTCCCACTCCTGTTGCCCCTACCACCACCAGCCTTGCATAGCTCCCCAAAAGAACCAATTATTGTTTTAAGTGCTCTGATTCCAAAATTGCATAAGTTTTGGTGGTCAGTCCCTACCTCTATTTTTTTTCCCACGATCTCTTAGTGTGTGATTTTGTGGACTTGCATATTGATTTACAGTGGAAACATCTTTATATAAATATAGGGATGAAAACATTACAAAACAGCATCTGAACATAAGGAACAAAATAAATCCTCAAACTTATTTATTCTCTTCTTTAAAATAAAGTAGGTACTTTAGAGCTAACTATTTAAAATAAATTACTTTGCTTTTTTGTATGATTCTTCAATATATTACTTTTGTATAGAAAGTTCAATTTTATCATAATTTTTATTCGTTTTAAAAACAGGAAACTTGATTTCTAGAGATTTTGGGTTTCTGAACATATTTTCCAATAGAAACTTACAACGTTGGTTGGATTCTTAGACTGTCCTACAAAATATTATTTATAGTGTAGATGAAAGATGATACATTTTCGATGGCATTGAAATATATGCAAATATATACAAATATACAATATATATTGAATATATACAGATATATATATAAAGGAATAAGATTACTATTTCATACCTTCATCTTTTTCTTGTTCCATTAGATTGTAATATGTTTAATCTCTAGTGGTAAATACTATCATTAAGGACAAAAGTGGTTTTGTGTTGCAAAATCTAAACATGTTTTCAAGGTGCCTCTAGATTGACAAAGTTTTGTATTTTTTAAAAAATAACTTAAAAAAATTTTTTTGAAAGATACTTAGATTGCATGCATGTTACACAAAAAATGTAGGGATTCCCATATGCCCCACTCCCCACATCTTCCACACTCTCCCACATAATAGTGTGGCACATTCACTGCAACTGATACAAAGTTTGTTTGCTTTTTAAATGATAATACTGGCAAAAATTTACTCTATTCTCACATATAGGTAATGGGTAAATGAATTGGAGCAATCTTTCTGGAAAACAATTTCATAACACATATCAGAAGCCTTTAAAAAGCCCATGGTTTTAACCTAGCAATTCAGTGTCTATATTTATTTATTTTATTTATTTTATTTTTTTTTGAGGTTCCAGGCTGGGCATTGAATCTGGGACCTCGTATGTGGGAAGCTGGCGCTCAACCACTGAGCCACATCAGCCTCCGAGTTGTTTTTTTCATTTGTTTGCTTGTTTTTTTTTTGTTTGTTTGTTTGTTTGTTTTTAGGAGGCACTGGGAACTGAACCTGGGAACTCCCAAGAGGGAAGCAGGCACTCAGCTGCTTGAGCCACATCCACCCCTCCTAGATATTTATTTTTATCTCATCAGCTACTAAAAAATAGCTATAATGGTTACCAAGATCAAGCCCAGGACGTTATATCTAAGCCTTCATGTTGCCATGTTTGTATTCTGGAAAAGTGACTCTCTTGAGACAGGTACAGCTCCCACTAAAGAAAGGCCCGTCGATGTAGTTGTCTTGGGGGCCATAGTTCCACCCAGATTATTTTTTTCATGTAAAACCAATGTATGCCACTGGACTTGATGACAGAGGGATGAGACCACAGCTCAGGTGGAAGTAATAGAACAAATGATGTGGCAGATGCTGCAGGTTTGTTGAATCCTAAACTGAAGCCTGTTGTACTTATAGATATAATGACACACATTCTCAGAATTGTGCCTGTAGCTATAGTTGAACTTAGTTGTTTTGAATCTAAAAGTCCACTTCCAAAAGTCTTAACAGAAGAAGCAGGTTTCCTTATTAAGAGTTCCTGTATGTCTAAGAGTCCCAAAACTGAGTCACATCAAGGGTTCTCTCGTTACCTCTCCATGAAGGGGAAACATCCAGTGGTTGTATTGGACCCTTGGGGAGTCACAGTGGTGGAACTGAAGGTTCCTGGTCCTGAAAGATAAGCTCATGAATTTGACTCCACTTGGGAACCAGCCCCTTTTAGCTGGCTGAACAGTGCCTTACAGCCAAAGTGAATCCAGCAGCCTTCTTTACTTGTTGGACCTGGTGGCAAATACAATGCAATTTTCTACTTTTAAAATTATAATTGCATAGAATTACAGTTGAATTATAGTTTTGATAGGTGGTTGTGAGTTTATGAGATACCCTAAGAACTTAACTACCATTCGTAAAATTCTGTATTTGGAAAAAAATTATTACATGCTTAAAGGTAAATAGCACTTATTCCCTTAATGCTAGTTCTAGTGGCTGTTGACTAGCATTATGATAGGAAGGCAATGTGGTATGACAAAAGATAATTTCTTTCTAATACATTATAATTGCCTAGGTACAATATCAACAGAGAGAAGGGAACAGACAAACTTTAGTAACATCAATCATGATATAATGCTCCGAGGAAGATACTGACCTGCTTGTCAAGGACTAGCCATTTCTAAGTGTGGTTTGTTAATAAATGGATTTTCATAATTCAGGGAATATTTATAACAGGTGTTCAAACAGAGTCTTGGGAAATTTGGGGGATTGTGAAATAATCCTCATTATTTGAGCAGTTGTAAAGTAACACATAATATTGTTTGTGTTTTGTAGAATTCAGATATTCCTATACTTTTCAGTCTACAACGTGTTCTGCTCATTCTTGGCCTGTTCTTCACTGGCCTCTTGCCCTTTGTGCCCATTCGAGAACAGTTTTTTGAAATTCCAATGCCTTCTATCATATTAAAGTAAGTGGTTACTGTTTTCATTAATTGTAGGAGAACTAAGATGAATTCTCATTAATATCATTAGCAATGATAAAAACTAGGTTTCTGCAGTTATTTCCATATTATATTAGCTGACCTATGCTAATAATACTTTCTTTTTTTTTCTAAGGAGGTTCCAGGGATTGAACCCAAGACCTCGTACATGGGAAGCAGGTGCTCAACCACTGAGCTACATCTGCTCCCCAGTGAGAGTTGGTTTTTTCGTTTGTTTGTTTTTAGGAGGTGCCAGGGATTGAACCTGGGACCTCATACATGGGAAGCAGGCGCTCAACTACTTGAGCTACATCTGCTTCCATTAATAATACTTTTTTGATAAAATTAAGACATTTTCTAAAATGAATAGTAAAGGATTATAAGTTCTTAATATGGACCCATTTCGGATAACAATGATTTTCTCTGCCTGTATACTCAGAACTCAGGTAAAATAAAAATGAGCTTAAATCATAGAAGCTTAATAATTGTTTTATTCTGACATCAAATAGCCATTGCCCTTCAACTTCTCTTTTTACTTCATTGACAACTATACCCAGTTGAAAATGGCATTGAACTCAAATTTACCACTAATATTAATACATTTAGGAAGAAAAACAACCACCACCTCCACATCAAAAAACCTTTGGGGATGGAGAGAGAAAATGGTAGAGTTACTTTATATAAGATACTTTTTTTTTTTTAAAGATTTATTTTTTAATTTATTACATATCCCCCCCTCTTTCTGCTTGTTCTTGCTGTGTTCATTCTTGCGTTCTTCAGTGTCTGCTTGTCCCCCCCCATGCGGCGACCCGCCGAGTCAGCTCACCACGGGGCGGCCTCCTGCTTGCAGGGGCTTGCCTTCTCAAGGCCGTCTGCCTGCTTGAGGAGGCCCCGGGTTCGGTAAACCGGCACCCTACCAACTGGGCTACAGCTGGCCCCTAAAGATACTTTTATTACATAATTTCTTTACTAGGTACAAAGCCTTGTTTTTCACTCACTAATTTACTGAAAATCACGTAGGCTCTTCCTGTAGAATAGATCATTTAAAAAATGGGGCCCAGATCTTCAAATTGAAATGGAAAGAAAGAACATGCTTTAAACTAGCTTCATATTTATGCTACAAATATCTTTTAAACCATAGTAAAGTTTGATGTTTTAAACCTACTATATACTAAATTATAGCAGACAAATCAGGAGAAAAAGGTTTCACCAAAAAAGAAAATGCCTGTCTAAAACATGAGCCCAGGGCACTCAGGGTCTCTGGAAAGATAACTTTTTATTCTTTTAACCTTTCAATAGTGGTAGCAAAAAGTTAGCTTGAGATCAGTGGGAAAAGCGTAGCCAACTGTGTTTTATTTTAAAATTTTTGGTCCTTTTACAAATAGTTTTTGAGCAAATAGTAAATGCAAGACACTTTTTCATATTTGAACTTGTTCATTATATTTATGTATCTCCTGATATATTCCTGTGTTTCTAATTCCAATTTTATTTTGCCTCAGACTAAAAGAACCATGTACCATGTCAAGAAGTCAAAAGTTTCTCATCTGGCTTTCTGATATGTAAGAATTTTAGTTTCTTGATGTAGAATTTATTGCTTTAGCTATATTTATTAAGTACTATGCTTATTTAGTCAAGCTTTCCACATGTACTTTGTAACAAGGAACTGTTGAGCAACTGTTATGCAAATGAATATGTATGAATAATTTAGAATTTGCTTAATTTTAGTCACAAAACCTTAGGCATATCTTGAAAGATAATCTCATCTAACTTTATAAGAAAACTGAGCTCCCACCCACCCACCTGAATTTAAACAATTTACTTGGAATTATCTAGCTTGCTATTTATTTGCTGTTTATTTGCTCTTTCCATTAGCCCACAGTCAAAAATGTGTGAAAAGAAGTGTGCATAGTAATACAGTTTATGTACAAGCACATATTGCTTAATAGCACATTTCTCAGAAAAATCTGCACCAAGACTCAGCAGCAGAAAGGAAGCCCCACCCATAGGGTGGGTAACACCTTAAAAAATATGCCTTAATTTCTAAGACATGTTGAGTTTATTTTTAGGTAAAAACCACAAAGTAATTGTGTTGTATTTTGCTTTTAATGGAATCTTGAATACTTAAATATCTTAATAGTTCTAAATCACAACTTTTTTTTTACTTAGCTCCTCTTTCAAAGTCTTTTTCTCTATGCCATAGTGTTTATTCTTTTTTTGTTGCCATTGTTGCTTAATTCCTCATTCAATTTCTAGTTTTCAAGGACACATTTTTTTTTTAAAGATTTATTTATTTTATTACATATCTCCCCTTCCCCCCCGTTGCGGCGACGCGCCGAGACTTGGTCACTGCACAGGCGCGGCTTTCCCCGCTTGTGGGCGGCTTCTGCTTCCATCACGGCCGGCTTTTCAGTTCGCGGGTGGCTGGCTGCGCTCGATTTGCAGGCGACCTGCCCTGCCCGTGGCGGC
>PVKH010047475.1:0-10291 GCA_004027955.1 Chaetophractus vellerosus | reverse complement strand
TTTTGAGGCGGGCACATGGAAGTAGAGAAAGAGACATCAGTTCACGAGCCAGGGGGAGAAGTTGCCAGGCAGGTGGACAGCAAGTGCTGGAAGGAGCTTGGAGCTTGGGGAAGGGAAGGAGGCCAGGGTGGCCAGGGCAGTGAGCAAGGTCATGCAGAGCCTTGAAGCCCGTGGTCCAGAGCTTGGATTCTATTCTGGGAGCAACAGGCTTTTGTAAAGAGTTTGAAGCCCGTGGAGGGGAGGGTGGTTCACCCATGGACGCCCCAACGACTGAAGCCTCGCAGAGGAAGCTGGGGAAGGCTCCCCCACAGCTGTGCAGCACATTGACGCAGCCCCATCTATCACCTCCACAAGCTACTCCTATTACCCATATGGAAAAAATCTAGTCAACATATTTTAGGAGTTATAGGATGCATACATTTTCAATGTTTCTTTTAGGGACCATAAACCTTCAGTTTTATGATGACTTAATATTGATGTTGAGCCATAAACAGAGCTGGGACAGTTTGATTAGAAAAGTAGCAACTTCAGGCCAAACAGGGAATATTATTTTTTTTTCCTTTTCTCCTTTTTTTTTTTTTGCAAGCATACTTAAATCTAATGCCTGGAGCCAAGGAGCTGGCTTTCCCCTGGATGTCAGCAGCTTTCATTTGCCCTTTGCAGCCCATGTCCTGAAATCAGGGGCAGACCCCCGTTTCACAGAGGCCATAACCTCTAGAAGGCACCTCATGTCGCAGAGGCCTCTCAGAGAGCCCGTGATGGGAAAAGATTGCAAAACTGCCAAGTTACATAATCACCACCCCTCCCTCCCACCTCCCGAGCAACTCTCCAGGAACGTAATATTTATAGGACCAACACAGGAAGCAAGGCCCATGGTGCAAGGACTTGGGGAGAGAAAAGATGATGAAAAATAACTTCCGGAAGAAAGGAACTCACATTTTGAGTAAAAACAGTATTTAGGAAAAAATAAAGCCAAAATCCTGAACATCCCATCCAACAGGAAATCATAATCGGCTTTAAGAAATTCCAGGGAGAGTACCCTGGGACAGTTGAAAAATTGGCACAAGGACGTCAGTTGGGCAGGGGAGGACCTGAGGGTGGATTAACAAGCTCCCCTCACACCTGGGGATGAGCTCGGTGCCCTGACTCTCCCCGGCATCTGGGAAGGCAGAAATGACAGTGGTGTGCAGAGAAGCTTGTGAAGGTGGCGGTGGACATCTGGTGCTCTTGCTGCATGGCCTCCTGCAGTCCATAGATATTTATTTTGTATGTTCTAGGCCCTGAGACACATGGTATGGAGACAACCTGAGTTCCTGCCCTTGAGGGGTGCACGCCTATTGCCTTGGGGACCACTGCTTTTCCATATAGGAGTGTTTGATGAGCCTCTCCTAACCAAGGAGCAGGAAAGTGACCCAAGCTAGGCCATCAGATATGCTTTTCTTGCAATTTGAATCCTGAGCATAGTGACAAAAGTACTGGGGGGAAAATAGTTGGAGCAGATCGATCCATGTCCTATGGAGACTCTCTCGCTGTGGCTGCTACTTGGAACCTCAGAGCTACCGATGCCGTTCCTTTCAAAACTGCCTCTTTAGCCTTCCCCTGGATTCTGTGAGTTTCTCTGTTGTTCTGTGATAAACACCAGTTCTGCTTATGTTAGCCAGAGTTGGTGTCTGTTGCTTGCAACCACTGATCCTTGACAGTTATAAGGGGGCCAACAGGAAGTAGGTGGAGACAAATGATTGCTTTTGTAATTGAGATCGGAACTTAGAACTAAATCTGTATTTCTTACTGGCAAAGCCTTGCTTTCCTACCTCAGATTATCTTTCCTAAATTATTGAAATAGCCCTTGTCTGGTCTCCTTGCCTTCAGTCTCTTCCAGTGCCTCCAGTAACTATATCAGATTGATATGTTTCTCTACTTCTCCAAAACCATCAGACTGCTTAGCCTGAGAAGAAGGCCAGTCAAAATCTAGCCCCAATGTATCTTTCTAGCTTGCTCTCTTAACATCCATCCATGTACAGTTTTAAGGCCATGCGGTGGCCTGCCTCAGTGCCTTTGCTCAAGCTCTTCCCTCAACTAAGAATGTCTTTCCACATTTCTGGGATCCTTATAAATCCCACTAATCCTGAAAAACTCAGTTGAAATGTTATCACTAGTATGAAGCCATCTCTGAATGCTTGGATGGAATCGATCAGTTCTCCCCACAACTCCTAGCTTTCATGGCTACTTCAGTACACTTCTCCCCGTCTTGACCCTGAGTTTATTGTATATGTAAACGTGTGCCTCTCAAGATTTAATGTCATCGAGGTAGGGCCTGCAGTTATGGTCTCCCAAAGCATAGTAGAGTGCCTGGCTTAACAGATAAGACAAGTTTATTGAATTAAATTTAATTGCTAGTTACAGGCCTCTAAGAGGTATTTATTAGTTAAAATTGATCTGAACATTAAGAATCAGGTTCTGACCACCCATTTGAAGATCAGTCCTCCCCAATGCAGTGTCCTTCCTAGCTATGAATGGGAGCTATCCTTTCACTTCCAGGTGGGTTTCCTCATTCAATGCTTATTGCCGCCCCTGCTAGCCAGACTGTAACTATATAGTTCACTATACCCAGTCTCTGGCATGAAGCTTGGCATATGGCAGGAATTCAGTAAATTATAGTTGAATGAATGAGCAAACCTGATCTTCATGTACTCTGAGATGAATTCTGACTTAGGTTCTCCAGTAACATTTGTAAGATGGGGTGTAAGAGTGGAAAGAAATCCTACCTTCCATGTGTCTGAATATTTGAAAATTACAAATCAAGCTAAAAAACTGTAAAATACTGTAAAAATACTTTTTAACCACCTCCCTTGACAAATATACCTTCACACTTGGATTCCTCCAAATCCTGGGCTGGAACGAGGTGGGTCAGGAAAATCCGACTCTAGACATGTGGCTCTCAACCTGCTGCTCATCTCTTCTTCCCCTCTGGCTCTGCCTCATACCTTGAGAAGCCTTGCATAGCCAAGCTGAGTACAGAGCACCCCCAAACTGAAGCCCCTTAGACACTGCTGGGGCCCCGACGTCCTCATACTGATGGTGTTGCCTGCCCTTGGGAAGATGGCCCAGGGAGGAGGACCACACAGGCCTGGAAGCAGGCACAGGAGATTTGGGGCAGGGACGTTTTGGGTCTTGGTTGCCAGAACATGGTCTAGAGTTCAGGTGGGTAAGTCTCCTTGGCCTGCATCGCCCTCACTTCATAGGGTGAAGAATGGATGGAGGAGGGCAAAAGTGCACCCGGGGCAGGGGCTCTTTGTGGCCAGGTCTAAGGGAGGTGCAGCTCTGACTATATATTCTCCTGCGTAGGAGATACTTATCACGGGATCAGGTAAGAAAGACCCCAGCTCCACAGAGGACGCTGCTTTACTGCTTTGTCACTGGAGTTTGCAAATGCATCATCAGCCCACAAAGAGCCAGGGTGATGGAGCACGCCACGGGGCAGAGTCAAGCCTGTTCTTCCACAACGGCAATCATTTAGAGAATGAACTGCGTCAGGCAACGCCCTCTTGAGGCAGGGGTGGGGATCCTTCTCAGAGCACAAGCATGCTTGTCCATGGTGGTCTAGAAACTTCTGTTCCTTAAAGGGATTTTTGTCAAGCAGGGGTGCCTCAACGTCCCCTGGAGAGACCCAGGCAGGCGGGAGGCCCTGAGGTGACCGTGATGCTGCAGTTCTCCCAGCTGAGCAAAACCAGTGGCTGGCACTTTAAAGGAAGAAGGAGATTTTCTGCATGAAGGCTTTCAAATGGGCTCCTGCAGACAGCTGTGGCCGAGCTTTTGAAATATTTCTAGCCTCTGTTTTCCTGCTGTGAAGTCTTTCGAGAAACAGCTTAGGAGCGGTGAGCTGTTTGCTATTCTGGGGCAGTGGGTGTGCAGATGAAAGGGCAGATGGGTTGGGGAGGAATAATTCCCCAAGCGCCCATAAAATTTTTGATCTTTGGCCCCTGCTGTAAAGTGATTCTGGGAATGCTGTTCAGACGGGGAGCCGAGCCCCACGGTGTTGGGGCTTCCCTTGACCTCCATCTGGGCACCTGGGGCACAGTCTCCATCACGGGGGGCACAGGGATGGGGACTCTCATGGCTCCTGGAGGCTCCAGAGACCATCCAGGGCCGATGACACCGAGTACTGGGGAGATCTTCTGAGACAGGTGGGGCCCTGGGGAGTTATTCAAGTCAGTAACCATTACATCAAGATTGTGAACTTTTGTTCGTGAATGTGTTTGACTGATGGTCCAATTCACCAGGGCTTAGGAGAGCCCAGGCTGTGTCTCATCCAGCAGAGGACTCAGCCGAGACTCTGTCACCTGGCTGGGGGACTGGCCACATTACTTGCCCTCCCTGGCTCAGTTTTCCAATCTGGAAAATGAGCACTTTGGATCAGTTGGTCCAAAGGGTACCTGCCAGCTCAACGATCTGAAAGCACCTTTTCAGGGGTGGTAGAGTCTGAGAGGCAGCCTTAGAGGTGTGTCCATGATTTCCTTACAGAGAACTGATTTCCTGAACATTCTCTCCTTGCCCATCTGTCTGGCCTTCACCCAGTCCTCCATCTTGGTGAATTTATGTACCCGTCATTCTTCAGATACTATATCATTTAATTAGGGTTGGGAGTTTGAACTTTGGAGTCAGATTAGATCTAAGTTCAGTCATGAATAACTGTGTTACCATCACCACCATTCATTACCAAAACTTTCTCTCACCCCAAACTGTGATCTTGGGTGAGTAGGCTACCTCTGTGAGCCTCAATTTCCGAATCTGTAAAATGGGATATCACCTACTCTCTGGTTGTTGGGAGTATTAAACGGCTGTGGGTATTGGCTGCAACATAATGCTCTCCACATCTGCAGAGCTCTTGGGGTTGATACGTCTGGGCAGGCTCACCAAGGGCCTCATAGGAGCAAGTTTACTGTGTCTGGCTGGGACTTATCGGCCACTTCTGGGGTGGGCATAAGCTTTCTCCAGACAAGTGTTAAGTTTGTCTGGTGGGAACCCTATGGGTGAAGGAGAGGGACATGGCCTAAAGGCAGGGTTTACAGGAGCAGGTGCCACTGTATCCCAGTGAAGGCCTTGACTCCAGAAGGTGTGGTCAGAGGCAGGGTAACAAATGTTAAAGGTTGACCCAGAATGGGAGGCAACTGAATATAGAGGAAAGGGCACTGAATTTGGAGTCAGATTGGAATGGGGAAACTGTTTTATTTGACTTTGTGTTCCTACTACTTAGTGACACAGCTGCCCTCCAGCTGGTGCTAAAATAAATGCTTAATGAACAGAGGGAGAAGGGAAGGAGAGGGGGAGGGAAGGTGGGCCAAGCTTGATTCCTTGCTCTGACACATGAAACCTCAAGTCTCAGTTTTCTCATTTGTAAAATGTGGATAATAATATTTACCTCAGAGAGTTTTTATGAGGATTCATTGTGACATGTGCATTTTAATTTTTCATCTGTAAAGTATTATCTCTCATCTATCATCATCTATCAATCATCTATCTATCATCGCCTAACTATATCATCTATTAATCAATTCTATCTATCTATCTATCATCTATCTGTCTATCATCTATCTCTATCATTATCGGGGATTAATGGCAATAACAACAACATCAGAGTCGACATTTATAGGAAATGACAAGAGAAAGTAGACATGGCAATTGAAACAGATGTCAGTCAGGTTCGAGGCTGAAATATGATAACTGCTGCCTTGAAAGCAATGCCATCCTCATGATGAGTAACCAATCAGGAAAAGGGTCCCCAATTGTATCTCAAGTTAACAACATAGTGATCCATTATTTGGATTTATCTTTTTACTCTCAGTTTTTTGAAGCAAAGAGGAAATCATAATAAAATAGGCCCACTTAGGAAAGATCCCTTATCTTCTGGGTTTTACTTAGTGTGTAGTAACTCCACCCTATGACTCTCATTTTGTACAATACAGGTGTTGAGATTCATACCCATTAGCAACCTCCTCAATCTTGAAAGAGGTATTCAAACTTATTTCACATAATTTATGTTCTAAGGCAAGGCATTAGCAGTTTTATTCTTTTGAGATGTGTGCAAATCTCGTGTTCTTAACTTTTTGTCCCCCTGCCCCATGTGCCATACAGTAGTTACAGCGTGCCTACTATGCGCCCAGGCCTGGGCTAGGGGCTGAGGTTACATCATGAACAAGACACAGTCCTTGCTCTCAAGATGGGTATAGCTGAGTGAGAGAGACAAACAAAAAGGCAATTACAATAGTAGTAGTTGTTCGAATACCAATTGCTTGGTTGATTTTCAGTAATCATGGAAATTCTTTTTGTCTAGCTATGAAATAGCATGGAAGTGAACTTAACCAGGCCAGATTCAGAATAGAAGGGAAAAATAAAGTAATAGTTACTGACCTCATATTTTGTGCCTATGTTAGTATTTTACACGTATTATTTTATTTAGTCTCCTGTCTCCCAATACTCCTGAAATGCAAGTAGCATATTCCCATTTGAGAGAGGAGGTAATTGAGACACAGAGAAACTGGGTAGTTGGCCTGGGTCAAATAATGGTTAAGTGGTCTGTCTCACACCCAACCCTCACCCTTTCCATTGCATCATGTCGCAGTTGAATAATGGGCCCATGCAAAACAAAACAATTTTTCACCTACCCCTTAGATGCCTTAGGGAATTCTTGAGGTCTAGGGTCAGGATGTTTGGGGTGAGGCATTTCGGGTGGGTGTGAGTCTGGGGCAGGAGCCAAGCAGCCAGGTTCAGGCTTCTTCCACGGTGAGTCAAGAGTGCTACCTTCTGAGCGTCGGAGATGAGGCGAATGCTGTGTGAGCTTGGTAGGAGGCAGATGTGGTTCAGGGCACATTTGACTCTAATAGTCCTGGGTCCGAGTCCCATATCTCTCCCTATGTCATCTGTGAAGTGGGGATATTAACAATACTGCTCGCATGGGACTGTTGTATAAGTCAGATAATGTATATAAAGTGCTTATCAGCATGAGACCCAGCAACGACTGTTGGCAATTATTTTTTTATCCTTCAGACATCTCCAAAGATGGAGCAAGATGCCAGGGGACCATTTGGGAGGATTCACTGCAGAGGGGATTTAAACAGGAGATTTGGGCTAAACACCGAGGGGGTCAACACACTAATAGGCCTCCGCATGGGTCTGGATGGAAGTTTAGGCTCCTCTTAGGCTGTCTCTAGGTTTTCTTTGCTTGCATTTCATGTGCCTCGCAGGAATATACTACCTAGTAAATGAATGGTTAAGAGTAGGTAGTATTAATAAAGTAGCTTTCCTGGATGTGAAAGCCCTCCATCACAGTTTCTTGGGAGTCCTGTTTCTTTAGCACCTTCTCTTTCCTGCCTGCTAAGGTGCACATCACACAGGTGGTCTGACCGGTGTCCTACGTCTGTCCCCTGAATATGAAGTGAGTTCCCCTGGTTTCCAATGTGCACTAGATGCTCGCCCAGCTGAAGCCAACATCCGACTCCAAAAGGGTCCTTGCAGACGCTAACTTTCCTAATTCCTCTTGTCAGCTTTGGTCTCTGCGGCTCTTGCCTTCCAAGCTGCGTTTGGGCTGTGTGCATCAGTGGAGCAGGGACCTCTACCCACCACGTCAGTGCAGAGACATCTGGGCCACCCCCAGGGAGCCAATTAATTAAACGCATGCCTCAAATGCAAATGTGTCCAATCAGTTGTGCTGTGTTTGAAGAAATAAATAAAGTAGGTTTTGTTGTTTGGTACAATCAAGTTTTTAATCTCACTCTCTCTAATCTTTCTGTCTCCTCTCCGCTGACGTCTATACTTTATTGTCTTTAGAGGGTAGCATGTTTAAAGGGAAGTTGTAGTATTTAGGGTGTTTTTGATTGCCAGTTAGTTTGGACTTTGGAAATGTATTATCTCCTCTATTACAAGAAGTTCAGAAGCTGGGTGGGCTCCAGGGTGGCTGCAGCAGCCCAGCGTGATGCCATCGAGGACCCTGGTTCTCTCGGCCTCTCAGCTCTGCCATCCTCCGTGTCAGCCTTGCGCTCAGGCTGGCTCTTCTCCAGACCAGACAATGTTCAGAGGAGAAAAAGATGGTGTCTTTCCTGGGTCTATTTTTTAAGACCTGAGCATCTGGCAGGCTTCCCCTGAGAGTTCATGGGCTGTGCCCATTCCCAAATCAATCTTAGCAGAGGGAATGGGATGACCATAACTGAGCCAAACGAATCCTTTGGGGTGGGACGGGTGTTGGGAGCCATTGCCCCTACAATAGTTAGAGTCATTATTTAAAACCTGCTGTTTCAGATTGGTGTCCACCCAGCACCATGAATGCAGTAGGCTTGTAGGACATAGTTGATGGGGGTGACATGAAAGAGTTAGGTTTTCTCATTCAAACTTGTTTTCTCCTGTTGCTACTACCTTCCATAGCCCAGCTGAGCATAAGCACTGGCAGGTTCTAAGGACTCTACCCTGCCTCTAAATTTGTGATGCCTATTGGTGTTGTAGCACAAAGGCAGAAACTTGGAGCGGTCTAAAGCCCTGCTCTGTGGTTTGGCAGGTCCTCTGAGGCTCCGGTCCACATCCCTCCCTGAAGGCAGGACGGATAATTAGTGCAGAGCTGCCTTCCTCCATCCAGCTCATGCAGAGAGAGGAATTCCCAAGATGCACTGCTCTGAGAGGGCCTTTCTGATTTCCGCGGCTTCACCTGCCCACTGATTAGTTGTGAGCATCAGAAGGGCCTAGACAATATCACCCGTGGTCATTTGAATAATAAAATCAAGTTGTTCCATCCTTTCACTTTTCCTTTGAGGGGAGAAAAACAAAGTTTGGCACACCAGGCCCATCAAGACCCTTTCCTGTTTCTTATGTCTCTATCATAGCTCAGCTCCAAAGGTTAAATGTTTTGGATTACAAAATGTACATTATATAGGGGTCTTCCTATAAATCAACAAGGCAGGTATGTTAAACACAGAAAAATATCTACAGCTGTTCTCTTACTCATCCTGCTTGTTATTTAACTCAGCCTGGGCCCTAAGGAACATTTTTAGTTGTACTGTCAACAGTTTCAAAACAAAGAAGAAACTGCGACTGGCAAATGAGGAACCCAGCTGGCCCTCTGTTTAGGCTCCCACTGCATATACTTTAATCCTGACACCTGCAAGCTATTTAATCAGGATTTACAATTGAACATGAAGGATGAGGGGTCCGCAGGGCTGTGTTCTTAGTGTTTGGATTGCAAATGATGGAGAAAAACTTTGTTATCGGATGTTGTAGTTATTTGAAGTTGGGTGCCCTCTAACCCACGGGGAACCCGGCGTCATTTATCACTCCCCAGAAAAACCTCAGCTCAGGCAGACACTGGCCCTCACAGTCTAACATTCTATTTTTGCTTTTCCTGTATTCTAGAGTAAACAAACTTGGAATTTATGAACAATGAGAAAAATAATTTCCAGGGAGCAGATGGCAGGAGAAAGTTCTAAGTGAAAGAATGAGAACACAGCCTTGCTTTGGACACAAAGCAAAATGTGGATAAGAGCCTTTGCCTACAGTCTAGCCAAGGCCTACTGTGTATAGAAGGTTCTCTACTTACAAACTTACATCTTACCAACTTTCATGGAAAAGGAACAAAGTCTTGAGCCAGAGGGAGAGTGTGGCAATCTTGCCTAACACAACAGATGACATTTACGGTTGTTTGTAAATGGGAAAGCTACCCGAAAGAAATAAAGAAAATGCACCAATTATGGACTTATACAAATTGTGAGAGGAACAGCCCTTTGGAAGAGAAACTTTCTGTAAATTGTGTAGCTTCTGTAAAGATGTGCCTAAGAAGAGCATAGAGAAATGGCAATCGATTGCTATGTGTTCAGTCCCCACTGTGCTAAGTACTTTGGGAGAGTCCAAGAAGCAGAAAACAGTGTCTCTGCCCTCAGGGAGCTTCTAGTCCACTTGGGAGGAGGAAAGGATCCCATTTGAGACAATAAGGAAATGGGATAGAACGGTGTGCAATGAAAAGAATTCCAGAGAAGGGACAGTCATTGTCAGCTGGAGTCATCCAAGAAAGCTTTCTGAAGAACTGGGAGCTCAAGTTGAAAATGCAAGTGGTGCGGCCGGCTCGATAGCCCAGTGGATAGGGCGCCGGCATACCACATGGGAGGCCCTGGGTTCGATTCCCGGGGACCTCTCCTAGTGGGCAGACCGCCTTGAGAATGGCAAGCCGCCATGGGCGGGCCGGAGCCGCCGTGGGCAGGGCAAGAAGCTGCCACGGACATGGCAAGAGCCGCCACGGCGGGGCAGGTCGCCCGCA
>PVKH010047474.1:0-10292 GCA_004027955.1 Chaetophractus vellerosus | reverse complement strand
AAACTTTGTTATATTTTATTTTATATCTATTTAGAAATTTCCATACTCCATAAGACAGATGAGAAGAAATTCTGAGCCACATTTGAACATTAACAAAGAATCAGAATAACTCATGAGGAAGAAATGTAATCCTACATAGCTTAGAATATAATAAAAAATACATGAAATCAGAATAGAAATGGGTAGAAAGGGACACAAAGAGCATAAATGAAAGGTAGAATTAAGAAAGACAGAATAGGACAGAAAGGGAAATAAGGAAGGATAATAGAGACTCAGGTGAAGAAAAAAATTGTCATATCTATTTTTAAACTTCACATGTCCTGCAATAGAAAACATGTCACATTGTAAAATATTAGGGTTTTAAACATACATCTCTTTGGCATTCATCTGATCTGTGAATCTCATAAAACCTCAATGCAACAATGTCTTGGGTATTGCTGTCCTTCAGAAACTCAGTACATTTATGGTGTTCTTTACTTTGCAAATCCATTTAATCCTTGTCATTCTGATACATATGTACCACAAATGGGATTTGTTTCCAAGACCATCTCAACTCCTTGTCCTGGACATTCAGTGAGAAAGAAGCTGACATGCCAGGAAAACAAAAACTCTTTGAATAAATAAGCAATAGCAGGTTAGGCAAATCACATCACTGCAAACTGTTCTGGAAGAGTAGTCCAGAGATTGAGTTAGGAACATAAATGCAGTCTAGATTGTGTATGAGTAAAAGTGAGAGTGGCAGTTTGAAATTATTCATGAACCCCAAAATGATATGGATTATGTTTGTAAACTGGTCTGTTCCTCTGGGCATGATACCCTTTAACTGTATTAAATTCAAAGATATTACATATACTTGATAAAATTAAGATTAGCACATTGATTTGACCATGTTAGTAGGGTGTGAACCAGGGTTGAGTCCCCACCACTTTGGTGGGCTATACAAATGGACACTTACTCAGGAAGATACACAGGAGAAGATACACAGAAGAAGACATGAAATAGGAGAGAATTTGGTCATGATGGCCCTTACATGTGACAGAAAGGAGAAGACTCAAACAGCTAAAGCCCTGGGGAAAGCTGAGCCATTCACCTGATAGTTTACAGCTGAACAGACAAGCGTGCTGAGCAGCTGAGAAAGCCTGGAAAGAAATGAGCTGTCCAGCCTACAGCTGAGATTGTTAGCAGTTGGGCCCATGGAGCCTTAAGAGGAGAGAGGAAGGCTGAATCTTTGCAGATATTGTTGAGCATCATGCTTTAACACATGGCAATATACATTGGTGAGAAAAGTAACATTGAGATGGACTCTGTAGGGCCTTGTAACTGTAAGTTTTCACTCCAAATAAATACCCTTTATAAAAGCCAATGGATTTCTGGTACTTTGTATCAGCATCCCTTTGACTGACTAATACAGGGAGTTATATTTAGCAATTAACCAATGTAATGATGACCTTAGATAGCATCCATGTAGCTTAAGCTGAACACTACTTTCTTGCAAAATAGGGGAGAAGGCATAGAAGTAGTCTGAGTGAGCCATTCTGGGGAATGCTGAAGGCCATGAAACTGCCTAATGCACTATCCAGGAGGGGCTGGGTGCACAGAGACAGAGAAGCTAAAGGGAAAGCCATGAGTTTGATAACCCTGTAGCTGGGAATGTGCTCATCCCCTTCCCTTGTGGCAAACAACCTCAGTAAAACCAGCTGCTGAGTGCCCGAAAGAGAGTGGATAAGACAGATACATCCCTAGAAAGTAGAAGTGTGCCAGGGAGGACTGACTGTGGTTTCTCTTTGGTGAATGTAACTACCATAACTCATAAGCTCAGAAAAGATACTGGAAATTGAAGAATTCATGTGAGCAGAACATTTTGCTGAGGAGATTCATTTGCTGGCCAATAGGGAAAGTGAAGGAAGACTGACTGGTCCTTCCTGATTCTTTCCTGGGTATGGTACACTTGTTTGGGCCACATTAGCAGCACCCCCTGCCATACTTTTGACTACTTAAACAGGTTAATATTAAATTTTTAGAAAAAATTAAACTGAAAATCAAGGAGCTGTGAAATAACATCACTAGGCAAAAGAGGGAGATTGATCAAAGAACAAAATCAGCAGCATAAGCATATGCTTGGGTATCTAAAAAAGATAATAACCCACATTCAGAAGCATGAAGGTATGGCCCAGTCAAAGGAACAAGCCATTATCTAGATGAGACTGGGTGAGGTTAAAAAACAACTTGAAAGCCTGCAAAAGAATGTATCAGAACTTATGGGAATGAAAGGTGCAATGGATGAGATTAAAAATACATTAGATTCATATAAGAGCTGATTCAAAATGTTAGATGAATGAATAAGTGAATTCGAGGAAAGGGCATTTGGAATTTTAAACATGAGAAGAGATAGAGCAAAAAATGCAAAGAAATTAGCTGTCTCAGGGAACTGAATGACAACATGAAATGCCCAATCATTTTATGTGTCCCATAATGAGAGGAGAACAGAAAAGGAGTAGAAAGAATATCTGAGGAAATACTGACTGAAAATTGTCCAACCCTTCTGAAAGGCATGAATATCAATATTCAAGAAGGACAACATATGCCAAACAGAATAAATCCTAATAAATCTACTCTGATATATCTACTTCAGATTGTCAAAGGCCAAGAATACAGGATTTTAAAAGCAGCAAAAGAAAAGTAGTACATTACTTATAAGGATGCCTTAATAAGGCTAAGTGTTGATCTCTCTTCAACAACCATGGAAGCAATAAGACAGTGGTTTGATACATTTAAGGTACTGAAACAGAAATTCTGCCATACAGCTTGATAGGAAAAGACAAAGGAGAGAGCCCTATGGAAGAATATGGAAATGAAGAACATAAGAGAAATCGAAAGGGTTCAAAGACAGAAATAGTAAGATATGACAACATAAAGCCAAGGGAAAAAATGCACAAAATAAGTTATACCTTTATAGTATTGACATTGAATGTTAATGGATTGATCTCCCCAATTAAAAGACAGGCTGATAGAACGTATGGAAAAAAGCATGAGCCATCTAATTTTTTTCTACAAAAGAATCACCCTAGATGCAAGGACACAGTCAGACTGAATGTGAAAGGTTGGAAAAAGATATCCAACACTAATAACATTGAAAAAAAAGAGTGGTATAGTGAAACTAATATTCAAAAATGTTATGAGAATAAGTAGGTTACTATATATTAATAAAAGGGCAAGGCACCCAGGACATATAACAATAATAAATATTTATATATTAAAAATTGATGGCCAAAATTATCACAAACTGACAAAACTGGAGGGAAAAATAAATGTCTTTACAATAATAGCTTGATATTTCAACACTCTAATCTCAAAGTATAATTTTCTTTTTTGAAGAAAGAAAATTACAGAAGAATTACTTTAATGAATATGGATGCAAAAATCCTCCACAAATGACTTGCTATCCTAATCCAAAAATACATTAAAGAATCTATATATCACAATGAAGTGGACTTTTTTTTTTTTTGCCAGGTAGGCAAGTGTGGTACAACATATGAAAATAAATCAATGTAATACACTACAGTAATAAATTGAAGAATCACATGATCCTTTCAATTGATGCAGAAAAGGCATTTGACAATATACAATATCAGTTTTTGAAGAAAACTCTCTGTAGAATTGGAATATAAGGACATTTTTCAATGTGATAAATTGCATATATGAAAAACCTGCAGCTAACTTTGTACAAATGGTGGAAGATTGAAAGCTTTCCTACCAAGATTGGGAACAAGAGGAGGATGACCATTATCCCCAATGTTACTCAATATTGTGCTAGAAATTATAGCTGGAGCAATTAGGAAAGATAAAGAAATAAAAGGCACCCAAATAAGAAAGGAAAACATTCATTATTCACTGATGTCATGATCCTATACTTAGAAAAATCCCTTAAAATCCACAAGAAAACTATTAGAATTTATAATTTCCACAAAGTGGTGGAATACAAGATAAATATGCATAAAGCAGTAGCATTTTATACACTACTGATTAGCTATCTGAGGAGAAAGTAAGAAAAAAATAATTCATTTACAACAGTGACTAAAGAATCAAATATTAGGAATAAATTTGACCAAGGACATAAAGAACTTTTATTCAGAAATTGGTAAGGCATTGCTAAAAGAAACCAATGATGATATAAATAAATGAAAGATATTTTATACTTGTGGGTTGGAAGGCTATATATCATTAAGATGCCAATTCTACTCAAACTGATCTACAGATTTAATGTAATCTCAATAAAAAGTCCAGTATTCTTCTTTGTAGCAATGGAAAATCCAATTATCAAATTTTTATGGAAGAGTAAGGGCCCCTGAATAGCCAAAAATATCTTTAAAAGAAGTTGGTGGACTCTCACTACCAGACTTTAAAGCATAGTATCTACTACATTGCTAAGAAAAAAGAAAACAAAACAGCAGCAACAACAAAAACAACTACATGGTACTGGTATAAAGATAGACATATTGACAAATGGGAATCAAATTGAGAGTTCAGAAAGAAACCCTCACATCTATGGACAAGCATTTTTGACAAGGCTGTCAAATCCCCTCAGCTGGGTCAGAATAGCCTATTAAACAATTGGTGCTGGGAAGACTGGATTTCCACATCTAAAAGAAAGAAGGAGGACCCTTATATCACATCTTATATGCAAATTAATTAAAAATTGAGCAATGACCTAAATATAAAGACTAGAACCATAAAACTCTTAAAAGAAAATATAAGGAAACATCTTTAAGATCCTGTGGTTGGTGGTGGATTCTTGGACCCTATACCTCAAGCATGAGCAAAAAATATATAAGTGATAAATCAGATAGTTTCAAAAGTAAATTGAATTTTCCTTCAAAATACTTTGTCAAGAAAGTAAAAAAAAAAGCAGAGTCAATGGAAAAAAATGGATGTGACTGTGGCTGAAATGAGTAATCTAGGAAGATTAATGTTGGAGGACACCTAGAAAATGATATTGGGGATGTATAACAATGATGTTGGAAATTGATGAGGATAGTGGTTAATATATATACAAGCATATTCTGCAAAAAGTTTTTAACAATATGATGTTACACAGGAAAATAGAACTAAAGTAATTTATGGAATATAGTTAACAAAAACAGTATAATGTTTTTGTAGCAAAAGCAAAGTTGGTACTATGTTAATTCCAAAGGTAAAAAAAGTAAATGTTTTGGTTTTGTGAGACATGAATATGCTTAATTTTTTTCTCTTCTTTTTTTTTAATTAATAAGGAAACCTTGACTATGTTATTTAACTATTTTGTGTTCATATGTTTATCATTCTGAACACTAGTAGATGATAACAGTTCCTGAATAAGAAGTTTTTAAGTATGTTTCCATAATTTGTTGAGCTGCCTTTTTCTGTTTTATTTCTGTGAATTTGAAATAAAGTTGCTGATAAAAAATGCAATAAAGAAATCCAAAGAAAAAGAAATTCAGAAATGAATCCATAAATAGTATACTCATTTATTTGGTGCATGTACTTACAAAGCAATCTTTAAGAGACTATATGTATTTGTTTAGACTTGTTCTGTGACTTAGTGTATGGTCTGTCCTTGAGAATGATCCATGTGCACTCAGGAAGAATATATATCTTATTGTATTTTGGTATAATGTTCTGTATAAGCCTATTAGGTCTAGATCAAGTAATTTGTTATTGAAGGTCTCTGTTTCTTTATTGATCCTCTGTTATGATGTTCTGTCTAATGATGATACTGGTGTATTAAAGTACCCCACTATACTTGTTGAAACATCTATTTCTCCCCTTAGTTTTCCCAATGTTTGCCTCTTGTATTTTGGGGCATCCTGGTTTGGTGCATAAATGTTTATGATTGTTCTTTCTTTTTGAAAAATTACCCATTTTATTAATATATAGTGACCTTCTTGCTTCCTATAGCTTTACATTTAAAGTCTATTTCATCCAATATTATTATAGCTACTTTTCTGACTAAAAATCAACAGATATTGATGTCTCTGCTGGAAGGTAATGAGTTTCTCAATCTTATCTTTCTCTTTGAACATAGAACTGGTGGATTCAGGCTATTGGTTCTATCTGTAAAGATTCAGAGACATTTACTAAAAATGAATGAGCATGCCCAGAGTAAATGAACTCTGCAATGTGGCTTTTGGCTTCAAAGCCTAATGGCTGTTGCTGTGCCTAATGACTCTGAACAAATTACACTGGTCATATACCCCCAACCACAAAAAAATCCAGGCCACCTTATTTCTTCATTCTTAACTATATAGAGACAGTTACAACCAGAAATTGAAATACATGAAATAGACTCAGATTTTTAAAAAACTGAAAAAAATATTCTGAGGTATAACAGGAATATATTCAGTAAACAAAATATAGTTAAATGTAAAATAATCAGGGGCTGGCTCGATAGCCCAGTGGATAGGGTGCCGTCATACCACATGGGAGGTTCGATTCCCAGGGACCTCTCCTAGTGGGCAGACCACCTTGAGAATGGCAAGCCACCATGGGCAGGCCAGAGCCACCGTGGGCAGGGCAAGAAGCTGCCATGGACATGGCAAGAGCTGCCACGGGCAGGGCAGGTCACCCACGGATGGAGCACAGCCAGCCACCCGCGAACTGAAAGCCGGCCATGATCAGACTCAGAGACCGCCCACAAGTGGGGAAAGCCGCGCCTGCGCAGTGACCACTCTCGGCACATCACTGCAGCAGGGGGAAGGGGAGATATGTAATAAAATAAATAAATCTTTAAAAAAAATGTAAAATAATAAAAATCTCTAATATTCCCTGTGTCATGACAATATTGAACTTTTCCAAAACAAAGAACAGGTGTGCAGAAATCCATCCTGCAATGTCTTTACAAGGTCTGTCTGGCAGAGCTCACGATGGTGTAATGAAATTACTCTGAACACAGAGGTTAGAGAGAGGTCACAGGGAGAGCAGCTGAAGAAGCTATCCTCCCAAGCTGTTCCCCAGCATGGTTTTTATTCAGGAATTTTTCAAAGTCAAGATCAGGGTGATTATGGAGGGGAGCAGGCAGGTATCATGCATGTGAGTGGTGTAAATAATCTCATAAGAATTCCAGGCTGATAATGGGGAAGCAGGATTACAGAAACATTTAGTGATAGACTTAGGAGATAAGGTGGGAGATAAGGATGATAGGATAAACAGGAGTGGTGATTTCTCTGTGTGGGCAGAGAAAACATACCTCCAAGCTATTTCTTAGATGTAAAGATCAGAGCGTTCCCACATATTTCCCTTTTCTGGTTAAATAAGAAGAAAAAGAAGAGGGGAAATGTATCCTGACACATCCATTTATAAAAATGCCCTCTTTCTGATAGTTCAAAGTAATAAAATGGGAAACAAATTTTGATAGTAATAGTAAGGCCAGGTCACTGTCTGCTATTTGAGTTCTGAATGTGGCTGTGCATGGGAAACAAGATAGCCATGGTGGCAGGTGACCTCCCTTGGGAGGGGTGAGGGTGAGTGTCCTACATCTGTAGGCCCTCAAATTCTCTCTTGATGTCCCTTCTGTGACTGTGCCTGTTTTAGGTTGTTCCTCCCTGAGGAATTTTACCCATCTCTGGCTAATCAGCCATCCTCCAGGGCTAAGCAGGGTAAAGTTTTCTTTAACAACTTTTCCTTCATGTTCTCCATGCCCAGCACCAGCCTTGAGACTTCCTTGCCCATAGGTGGGGCAATAGCTCTGGAAATTTGTTTTGGGGAACCCAGGTTTCTAATGAAGAGGGGGCCCAGCACAAAACATTGGGCAGGAGACAGACAGTTTGACCCCAGCTCTTGAAGGCCTTGTCAATCTAGGGATGCCAGACTCATTGCTCAAGGCAATGCTGTGAGTGGGAAATGTACAGGAAACCTCCAGGTTATGATTGAAACAACAGGAAGGGGAGAGGACCAGAAAAGACTATGTGCAGGAAGAAAAAGGGTCACAGAGTCAAGCAAATAGGTAAAAAGGTGAGAAGGAGGGAAAGTAGACCTTGGGTTGAAAAATTAATTCAAAGGAGTTTTAACCAAAGGGCCCCCAAGTTCCCCGCCCCCATTTTGTTTCTTTGTTCTTGATTTCCAGATGTGGGAGGTGAGAGTGATGAAGCAGTGGCCAGGGCAATGATTTTCTGTTCAGTGTGATGAGCTTAAGAAAGGGCCTGGCAGATTAATCTAAGAATTGATAATAAAATAAGAGGCATGATTTTTCCAATGAGAGATATTATACAGACTCATATGTTTAGGCCATGAAACCAATTTGAGGGATTTAACCACTGTAAATTTTCATTAAGTGTTTGAAACACATTTTGCTGAGTAGGAAGTTGTATTAGATATAATTGCTGTTCCAGGAGTTGTTGGAAAGCCAGTACTTCTCCCTGTAAATGGAAAGAGAAGGCTCCTTGAAGGTGAGTTTTAACTTGTTCCCATGAAAGTTGGGAGGTATTCCAAGGCAAAGGGGTGACACAAATTTTGACATGTTCCCAGTCACACTGCAAAACTTGTCTGGTAACCAGATCTTGTATTTTTTACCTATCCAGAGGATAGAGGCTTCTAAAGCACCAAGTTTGGTAAGAATATTATTATCAACATGAGTTTGAGTTAAAAGTTAACTGGGAACATTGGTCATGATTTGATTAACAGCATGAGCAGTTAGAATAGATTTTGTTAAGGTGATTGCCATGGTGGTGGCAGTGACAGCTATGATAATGGCTGAAAAATGAAAGTAATAAGTGTACCAATAAGTCTTTTAGGTCTAAGAAGCAAAAGGGCTTTCTTGAGTTGGCTATCCCTGAGGAGTATTCCCAGGGATGAGATAACTTAACTGGAAGCCAAGACTGCACTTGTATTTAAGTAAAAATATGGAAGTAATATTCAGTTGAGTGATATTTTCATGAGACATGCAGGAAATAAAATAAGTTCCTGGGTGAATGGTATAATTAAATATATGAGTAGCAAAAATGTTATCAGGAGAAAGGCCTAGAAGCAGCATAAAATGGTGGGAGGTACAGATCATAAAGAAAAGCAGGTCAAGGTGCCAGGTTTGTAAATGCCATGGATGATCTTGAAGAATTGGTGATTTTCATACAGAGATAAGGGCCTGAGGGACCTCTGTAGGTCTATTTAATACAAAAGTTATAGGTATTGAAGAAATTAAGAGAAAAATTGTTGCTAGATAAGTGTCCTTGCAGACCTCAGTCAAAGATAGTAAGATTAAAAAATAGGGGGGTTTTATGAGGAAGGAGAGATTGACAGCAGAGCCAGGAAATGTGGGAAAAACAACAACAAATAAGCCAAAAATGAAGGAGAAATAGAGAAATAAAGATTAGACTAGAACTAAATGAAATAGAAAATAAGAAAGCACTAGGAAAAATAAAGAAAACCAAAAGCCTGTTCTTTGAGAAGATCAATAAAATGGACAAACCTTAGCCAGACTAATAAAGAAAAAGAGAGAGCAAATGCAAATACACAAAATAAGGAATGAAGAAGTTGATATCACTACTGACCCCACACTAAAAAAAGAGTATCATAAGAGGGTACTTTGAAAAATTGTATGCCAACAGGAATGATAATTTAGAGGAAACAGACAAATTCCTAGAATCTCACAAGCAGCCTACACTGACAGAAGAACAAACTGATGAACTCAACAGGTCAATTGCAAGTAAAGAGATAGACTCAGTCATCAAAAACCTCCCAACTAAGAAAAGCCCAGGACCAGACAGCTTCACAGATGAATTCTACCAAACATTCCAGAAAGAACTAGCACCAATCCTGCTTAAGTTCTTCCAAAAAATAGAAATAGAAGGAACATTCCCTAACTCATTCTATGATGCCAAAATTATCCTAATACCAAAGCCAAACAAAGATACCACAAGAAAGGAAAATTACAGACCAATTTCTCTAATGAACCTAGATGCTAAAATCCTCAACAAAATACTTGCTAATTGCATTCAACAACATATCAAAAGAATTATACAACATGACCAAGTGGGTTTCATCCTGAGTATGCAAGCATGGTTCAACATAAGAAAGTCAATCAATGTAATACACTACATAAACAGATTGAAAGAAAAAATCACATGGTCATCTCTATAGATGCACAAAAAGTATTCAACAAAATACAGCACCCTTTCCTGATAGAAACATTGCAAAAGATAGGAATAGAAGGAAACTTTCTGAACATGATAAATGGTATATATGAAAAACCCAAAGCTAACATCATCTTCAATGGTGAAAGCCTAAAAGCCTTCCCACTGAGATAAGGAACAAGACAAGGATTC
>PVKH010047473.1:0-10293 GCA_004027955.1 Chaetophractus vellerosus | reverse complement strand
ATTTGCTTGGACAGAGTAAATAATATTGGCTTTTCTGAAGCGCCAATAAAATAAACAAGCTAATCCATGTTCATATGCTAAACAGAACTTTGTTAGTAAATTCCACAAGCCCTCCAGGTCCTGCGGGAGACGTCAGCGTGATTCCATTTTCCCGGTACACCTTGTGTGCTTATAGAAGGTTGCCAGCCAGAAGGCCTGGGGCATATCTGGGCATTTATAATCCAACCAGAACCCTAAGTGCCTTTTGGGAGACTCCATGGGTAAGTCTCGCTAGCAAATCAGAGTTCCTTCCTGTGACAGCATTTTGTGTGGCATTTATGAGTATCTGTGCCTGGTAACCTTGCCCAGAGGGCATGAGCCTGAGCAACACTTTGCATCAGACACCGTGCACATGTCAGGGCTGCGAAGAAGACTAAAAGACTGCCCCTGGCATTTAGGCACTCGTGTTCTCTCTGCAGCCTCAGTTTCCCCATAAGCATAATGAGGGGGCTGGTGCAATGATTTCTGAACTCCCTTTCATCACTATTTCTATAATGTGGCTTCCACGGATGACACAGCCAGGTCTCGATGGCATCTGTCTGTTTTCTTTCTCTTCAGGTGAAATATGGAACAGCGGCTGCATGCTCGGCCCTGGGAGCACTTGAAGAAATAATACAGTTCTCCAGGACGGGCTTGGGTTGGCCTTCAGGAGAAGCACGGACGTATTCAGCCTTGCTGGGCTCACCTGTGACCCATCTACCCCAAAGTCCTGGAATCATACTACGGCCATCTCTCTCCCCTCACATTTTATCTTGAAGGAGTACTTCAAATTACTGATAGTCTATTGCTTTTAGGTTTGTTTTCTTGTTGGCCTCTACGTGTTTCAATTTCATGGGCCATATTGGAGGATTTGTTTTTCTAGGTAGAAAAGTTATTAGTCACTGAGTTGACAAGTGAAAGAGGAAAGGATGAATGTTTAAATGGGTAGGAAACAATAAAAGGTGAATTGGAAAGCTAGATATGTAGGTTGGAAGAGTAACTGGTAGAGAATCACATCACTGATTTTATAGAATGCTAAAGGAAAAAAATTATATTTACATTGCTTCCTATTATTTGTAATAAAAGCTGTTTGATATTTTTTTCATTCACAAGGCAGAAAAGGAAACTTGAACTTCTTTAAACCATCTTTTACATTCAAGAAGCCAAGAACATAAAGTTTCCATGTTTAATACCACCATAATCAACAAACTTCAGTATGGAAAATAACTCTAGATTCTCTGATATTTTAAAATATTTTCACACGAATATTGTGTTTCCATGCCTGTGAATCTGAAAGTAAGAATGTGAATTTAAAATTCATTTTTAAATAACATTTACAGTTTTTTTCTTTACTGATAAAGTTATTAAATTCATACAAGAAAGTTTTCTTAGATTTTCACCAGGAATGTTTCCTGTAGATAGCTCATCAACCTGCTATCAGCTTACAGGATACTTTTAAAAATATGATTTGAGCTGACTTATGTCCAAAAGAGATTTTATACAATTTCCCCCTGAAAAATATCAATGAATTACTTATGAGGCTCGTGAATCAGTATTTCCTTAATAAATACCAAAATTTACTTCTTTAGTCCTCATTATAAAATTCACACATTCACTAGGATTATGAAGAAATGACTGATCAGAGAGGAATGAGAAAAGAATAGTGGTATAATTCTAAGAACAAAATATAGACCTGGCACTTTCCCAGGGACGGTGCTAAATATTTAAAGAGTAGGTATAGCAATAAAACCTATTGGAGGACAATGGTGGGAACATGACAGAGCAGGGAGCCCAGGACACAGTCCTTCCACCAAAACAACTACTAAATAGAAACAATGATTTTGAAACTCTGGAGGCCAGAAGAACACTTCCAGGGCAGAGCAGGAGGAAGAGGCTGGTAAATTATGGTAAAGAAGAGTAAATTGCTCTCTCCACGCATGTGGCAGCTACTGGCGCCCATCCTTCCACTCTTGTGGCAGGCTGCGGTGAGGTCCAGCCCCTGACCAGCTTCTGGTGACAGAAAGGGACATAAAAATCACATTCTACAAGATCAGGGGTGGGCAAGGCCGATCACTGATCGTGGCTTTTGAGTAGCGAGGCCGGGCTCTGAGGATGGCTATCGTTTCAACCTGCCCCAGAAAAAGGCAGCAGCAGCCATTCTTTCCAGCCTCTCCAGACAGGGCGGAGGCAGCGAGACTTACAGGTGCAGCCTCCTCAGGGCTGGGGGACAGTTAGCTGAAGGGCTGCATTTGCTGGGCCGGCCAGGAGAGCTCAGCTTTGGGGAAACATCAGAGAAGCTCTGGGCGCCCTCCCTGATCCCCTCCCCAGGGCACTCTGGAGCTGGTCTGAGCCCACTTGTGGGTCCAGGCCCTGTTTGGGCTGGAAAAGACTGATTTGGGAGCATCCTCCCTGAGGTGATACCCCTCCCAAAATCTGCTCTCAGGCAAAAGCATCTTGAGACAACAAAAGGAGGATAAAAACCATAGAGATGAACAGGGTGGGACAAAGGTGTGCAGGCTTTCAACACCTGGGAGAAGGAGGTCTCCTGGGAAAAGAGGGGGGCAAGCAACTCCTGTAAACAGGGCATCCCCAAAACAACGAACAAGCAAAAGCCTCGGACGAGACAGGGAAAGCCCTGCACACTGCATTTGCCTTGGGCAGACTTTCCAAACAGGCAGGCTGAAGCTCAAGAAAATCTGTCATCACCAACTTGAAGACAAGATGCTTGGAATGAGTCCAGCTGAGGATCAGAAAGTAAAAGGAAAGATTATAAGCAAAAGTAGCCTAAGACAGCTATGGGACGCCATCCAGCTCAGCAATGCACACATTACGGGAGTCCGAGATGGAGAAGGAGAGAAAGGGCAGAAAAATATTCAAAGAAATAATGACAAAGAACTCCCCAACTTTAGCAAAGGACATTAATCTGCACATCCCAGGAATCCAGAGAACACCAAATAAGGTAAAAATGAAGAACACCAATGCTCATCATACATTGATTACACTATCAAATGCAAAAGACAAGAGGGGAGTTCTGAATGCGGCAAGAGAAAAGCAACATGTTTCCTACGAAGGAGTCCCAATTAGATTGGATGCGGTTGCTCATCAGAAACCAGGGAGGCAAGGAGGCAGAGGGTTAAAATGCTTAAGTGCTGAAGGGAAAAGCTGCCAGCCTAGAATTTTATATCCAGTAAGACTAAATATATATGCACCCAACAGCAAAGCCCCAAAATATATGAGGCAAATACTGACAGATCTGAAGGGGGAAATTGACATTTCTACATTAATAGTAGGAGATTTTTTCTTAAGAAATCAATTTTATTGATACTTATTTAAAAAGCATAAATCCATCCATAGTATACAATTAATGGTATTCGGTATACTCACACAGTTGTACATTCATCACTTCAATCATTTTTAGAGCATTTCCATTATTCCAGTAATAATAATAATACTGAAAAACTAAACCAACCAAACAAAACTCATCATATCTCAATCTCTCTATGCTTCTCCTGCCGTACATAACTGATATTATGTTTCTTTCTCTCTAGTTTGTGTTTGTATTTTGTAAAAACAGTCTTATATATATAAAAGCACCCATATTCGTGTTTTACATTAAGTTTTACTATTTTATACAGTCCCATGTTACAGTTTTTCGCTTTCCTTCTAGTAATATTCATGACCTTAGACTTTCCCTTTCAACCACTGTCATACCCGTACAATAGCACTGCTAGTTACAAACTCCATGGTATGCTTTAACCATTTCTATTCATTTCCAAAGATTTACAAACAACCTATTTAAGAATTCTGCACTGATTAATCCTCAGCTTTCCATTCTCTACCCTCCTTTTATTTTCTGGTAACATATATTCTAATTATTATCTCCATGAGTTTACACAATATATTTAGTTCATAAAAGCAAAATCATACCGTATTTATCCTTTTGTGTCTGGCTTGCTAAACTAAACATAATGTCCTCCAGGATCATCCATGTTCAGAGGCTTCACAACTTCATTTCTTCTTATTCTGCATAGAATTCCACCATGTGTATGCACCACAATTTGTTTATCCATTCATCAGTTGATGGACACCTTGTATGCTTCCAACCCTTGGCAGTCATGAATAACGCCACTATGAACATCAGAGTGCAGATGTCTGTTCATGTCTCTGCTCTCAGTTCTTCTGGGTATACAACTAGTAATGGTATTTCTGGGTCCCCTGGCAAGTCTATATTCAACTTCCTTAGAAACTGCCAAACATTCCTCCACAGTGGCTGTACCATTCTGCATTCCCACCAACAGTGATCAAGCATTCCTATCTCTCCAAATCCTCTCCAACATTTACAGTTTTCGGACTTTTTAATAGTGGCCAATCTAATAGGTGTGAAATGATATCTCATTGTAGTTTTGATTTGCATTTCCCTAATGGCTAGTGATGGTGAACATTTTTTCATGTGTTTCCTCACCATTTGTGTCTCTTCTTTGGACAATTGTATTTTCAGGTCTTTTGCCCATTTTTAATCAAAGAGTTTGTCTTTTTATTGTTGAGTTGTAAGATCTCTTTATATATCATGGATTATTGTAATGATTTGACAGTTTTATGTAATTATGAATTCCAAAAATATAAATTGAATCATGCTTGTAGACTGATCTCTTAATCTGGGCGTGATTGGTTGTGATTGGGGCGTTAACTGCCATGTACGTGGGACGTTGAGCCCCACCCCTCAGTGGGTGTGGTCTCAAGTATAAAAAACAAAAGACAGATTTTGAGAAGCAGATTTTTGAGAAGCAATTCTGATGTTGGAGAGAAGTGCTCCAGGAGAAGACAAGTGAGCCGTTCTCCTGATTGTCTACAGCTGGCCTTGTGAAGAGACACAAAGCATAGAGAGCCTCATGGTCTACAGCTGAACTTGTGGAGGAAACAGAAGTTAAGCCCCAGGAACAGAGGAACCCAGAAGCCTGAACCCTGGAGACGTCGGCAGCTGTCTTGCTCCAACACAAGGACTTTGGTGAGGGAAGAAACTTATGCTTTGTGGCCTGGTAACTGTAAGCTTCTACCCCAAATAAATACCCTTTATAAAAACCGACCAATTATTGGTATATTGTGAAGGCACCCCTTTGGCTGACTAATACAGATATTAAACCCTTATTGGATATGTGATTGCCAAATATTTTCTCCCATTGAGATTTTTCACCCTTTTGACAAAGTCCTTTGAGGTGCAAAAGGATTTAATTTTAGGGGAGTGGATGTAGCTCAGTGGTTGAGCACCTGCTTCCCATGTATGATGTCCTGGGTTCAATCCCCAGTACCTCTCCCCTGCAAAAAGTGTTTAATTTTGAGGAGGTCCCATTTATCTATTTTTTCTTTTGTTGCTTGTGCTTTGTTTGTAAGGTTTAAGAAACTTAACCTTGCAGACATATATGAAACACTGCACCCAAAGAAAACAGAATTCAAATTCTTCTCAAGTGCACATGGATCATTCTCTAGGATAGACTATATGTTGGGTAATAAAACAAGTCAATAAATTTAAAAATATTGAGATCATACAGTGCATGTTTTATGACCATAAGAGAATGAATCTAGAAATCAATAATAGAGGAGAAATGGAAAATTCACAAATATGTGGAAATTAAACAACATATACTTGTTTCCCCCACTTCAAAGTCCCTGCCACTCCAAGACTGAGAAACCAGTGAAGTTTTTATTAAATCCACAAAAGTAAAAACCATATCATGGGGGGCTGGGGTACAGGACCACCAGGAAGTTGGAGCAATTCACCGGAGTGGGGAAAAGACAGAGAACAAAGCCAGGCCAAGGTGGTCATGGGGGCTCTGGCCTCCAAGGCCATTGCTGGGGCCACTGGGCAGCTCTGGGTCCCCCAGGCCAGCCCCAGACAGGCTCAGAGGTGGAGGCTTCACCAGCCTAGCTGAGAACTTCGTGTCTCCAAAGGCCTCGTACATGCATGTCTTGAAGAAGTGCTGCAGATCAATGATGGACTGCATATCCACCTTTTCCTCCGTCAGCTTGTTGAACTGCTTGAGCATGCAGCCCATGTCTTGGGCAAACTCCTGGGGGGAGCTGTAGGGGGGTGACAACTTCTTCTGGCAGCGGGCATGGATCAGCATCAGATCCAGGGTGCCACCAGGCTGGTCCAGGCAGAAAGTGGAGTCAGTGGCCAGCTGGTGCAGGTGACAGCATGGCTCATGGCAGAACAAGACCAGCAGGACACGCTCACACTTCCACTGGTTGGCTGGCGAGAGACTGGCCACCACACTGGCACTATCAGCCCCATCCAGGCTGAGGCTGCTGTCTTCCTCCTTCAGGTCAGGAAGCATGTGGCAGAGTGAGCAGTTCCATTCCTCCCCTGGCATGGATACTCTTAAACAACCAATGGGTTAAAGAGGAAAACAGAGGTGAAATTAGGAAATATCTTGAGGCTAATAAAAATGAAAACACGGGAATCAGCTGTGGCTCAATTGGTGGGGCCGCCTCAAGAGGGCAGGCCGCCGCGAGCAGGCAGGCCACCGCACGGTGAGCTGAATCAGCAGGATGCCACAGCGGGGGGAAACAAGCAGACACAGAAGAACGCAAAAGCAAAATGAACACAGCGAGAACAAGCAGCGGGTGGAGGGCGGGATATATAAATAAATAGAAATAAATCTTTAAAAAATAAAATAAAATAAAATAAAAATGAAAATACAACATATCTAAACTTATGGGCTGGGAAGCAGATGTGGCTCAATCAATTGGGCACACACCTACCACATGGGCGGTTCCAGGTTCAGTTCCCGGTGCCTCCTAAAAGAAGATGAGCAGACGCCACCCCCACCCCACCACAACAAGTTAGATGCTGCCCCCCACTGCAACAAGCTAGACACCACCCCTGCCACAAATGAGCTTGACGCTGCCCCTGCCATAATGAGCTAGATGCCACCCCTACCTCAACGAGCAGAAGCCACAAGCCAGCAGACACCGCAGCCCGTGGGGAGAGGATGGGGCTCAGGCCATTGGGCACTTGCCTATCCTGTGGGAGGTATTGGGTTTGGTTCCCCATGCCTCCTGGAGAAGGCAAGCAAACAATGAACTGACAGGCAAGAGAACCATTTGGAGGAGGGGGAGATAAATAAATAAAAATAAGGTAGATAAATAAAACTAAAAAGAAAAAAGAACTTACAGGTTACAGTAAAAAAACAGTTATGAGAAGAAAAAATTAAACTCTAAATGTTATACATTCAAAAAGAAAAAACACTTCAAATCAGAGACCTAACCTAAAAACTGAAAGAACTAGAAAAGTAAGAACAAACTAACTTAAAAGTGAGCAGAAGGAAGGGAATAACAAAGATCAGAGTGGAGATAAATGAAATAGAAGATAGAAAAAACAATAGAGGGCATCAACAAAACCAAAAGTTTTTTCTTTGAAAAGATCAATAACTCAACAAAACTTTAGCTAGAAATCCAAAGGAAAAAAAAAGAGAGGATACCAGTAACTAAAATCAGAAATGAAAAGGGGGATATTACTACCAACCAACCCAGCTGAGATAAAAAGAATTGTAAGAGGATACTATGAAGAACTGTATGCCAATAAATTGATACCTAGACGAAATGGACAACTTCTTAGAAACACACAAGCACAAAAACAACAAGGGGGAATAAATAAATAAAATAAACCTAAAAAAAGAAGAATTAGAAAATCTCAACAAAAGAATTACTAGTAAAGACATTGAACCAATAATCAAAACCACCTAAGGAAGAAAATCCCAGGATGAGATATATTTATGGAGGAATTCTCCCAAACATTCCAAGAAGACTTCACTCCAAATATGCTCAAAATCTTCCAGAAAACTGAAGAGGAGGGAAAACTCCTTAATTCAATATATGAGGCCAACATCAATCTCCATACCACAGCCATATAAAGACAACACAAGAAAACAAAATTACTGAGCAATGTGTCTTCTAAATATAGATGCAAAAATCCCCAAGAAAATTCTAGCAAATCGAATCCAAAAGTATATTAAAAGAATTAAATACCATGATCAAGTGGAATTTATCCCTGGTTTGCAAGATTGGTTCGACGTAAGAAAATCAATTAATGTAATAGATATCTATTGATGCAGAAAAAGGCATTTGACAAAATCCAGGACACTTGCATGATAAAAATACTGAGAACACTAGAAATAAAAGGAAATTCCTTCAGCATGATATAAGGCATATATGAAAAGCACACAACTAACATCCTACTTAATGCTGAAGGACTGAAAGTTTTTCCTCTAATATCAGGAACAAGACAAGAATGCTCACTGTCACACTGTTATCCAACATTGTACCGAGCAATTAGGCAAGAAAAAGAAATAAATGGCTTCCAAGTTAGAAAGAAAGAAGCAAAACTTTCCCTATTTGCAAATGATATGATTATATATACACAAAATCCTGAAAAATCCACATAAACTTCCTAGAGCTAATTAATGAATTCATCAAATGGTGGGGCACATGATCAACACCCCAAATTCAGGAGTGTTTCTGGACATAAGCAATGAACAATCAGAAGAAGAAATCAAGAAAAGATATCCATTCACAATAGCAACTAAAAGAATCAAATATCTAGGGATAAATCTAACCAGTATATAGAGGACTTATACAAAGAAAACTATAAAATATTCCTAAAATCAATCAAAGAAGACCTAAATAGGTGGAAGGACATTGCATGTTCATGAATTTGAAGACTAAATATCATTAACTGTCAATACTACTCAAAGCAATGTATAGATTCAATGCAATCCCAAAGTTCTAACAACATTTTGCAGAAATTGTAAAGCCAATCATCAAATTTATATGGAAATGTAAGGGATCCAGATAGCTAAAGCCATCATGAAAAAGGAGAATGAAATTGGAGGACTCACACTTACAGATGTTAAAATTTATTACAAAGCACAGTAATCAAAACAGCATGATACCTGCACAAGGACAGACACATAGACCAATGGAATAGAGTTGAGTGCTCAGAAATATATTCTCACATTTATGGCCAAATGAGGTTTGACAAGGTGACAAAGACCATTCACTTGGGAGAGAAATGTCTCTTCATCAAATGGTGCTGGGAAAATTGGATCTCCATTTGTGAAAAAAAAGAAGGAACGCTACCTCACACCATATACAAAAATCAACTCAAAATGGATCAAAGCCCTAGAACTATCAAGGCCCTAGAAATAAATGCAGGGAAGCATCTTCAGGACTCTGTGTTAGGCAATGGTTTCTTAGACTTTACACTCAAAGCACAATCAACAAAAGAAAAAGTAGATCAATGGGACCTTATTGAAATTAAAAACTTTCATGCTAAACACCAACAAAAAATTACAATCCCTAACAAGAAACAGGAAGATATGGCCTAGTCAAAGGAACAAGCTTAGCCTCCAGATGACATAAAGGAGTTGCAACAACTAATCACAGATGTTCAAACAAATCTCCTTAATAAATTCACTGAGATGACTAAAGAGATTAAGGATATTAAGGAAACACTGGGTGAGCCCAAAGAAGGATTTGAAAGCATACATAGAAAAATTGCATATCTTATGGGAATAAAAGTCACAATAAATGGAATTAAAAATACTCTGGTGGTATATAAAGGCACATTTGAAGAGGCAGAAGAAAGGATCAGTGAGCTTGAAGACATGGCCCCTAAAAGCAAATATAAAAGAACTGATAAAGAAAAGAATGGAAAAAATTGAACAGGGTTACAGGGAAATAAATGATGGCAAGAAACATGCAAACATACATGTCATGGGTGTTCCAGAAGGAGAAGAGGAGGGAAAAGGGGTAAAAGGAATGTCTGAAGAAATAATGGTAGAAAATTTCGCAACCCTATTGAAGGATATAGATATCCATGTTCAAGTAGCACAACGTACTCTCATCTGAATAAATCTGAATAGACCTACTGTGTGACACATACTAATCACCATGTCAAATGTCAAAGATAAAGACAGAATCCTGAGAGCATTAAGAGAAAAGCAATGCATCACATACAAGGGATACCTAAAATGATTAAGTGCTGATTTTTCATCAGAAACCATGGAGGCTAGAAGGCAGTGCTATAATATATTAAGATATTGTAAGAAAAAACTGCCAGCCAAGAATCTTATATCCAGAAAGACTGTCTTTCAAAAATGAGGGTGAGTTTAGAATATTCACAGATAAACAGAAACCAAGAGAGTGTGTAACCAAGAGACTGGCTTTGCAGGAAATACTACAGGGAGTGCTACAACCTGAAAAAGAAAAGACAACAGA
>PVKH010047472.1:0-10293 GCA_004027955.1 Chaetophractus vellerosus | reverse complement strand
TATAGTCACTGCATCTGGATTTTAACACAGATCCAAAAAGTCTTTGCTGGAATGGGTTTTAAAGAATTGTAAAATAGTGCTTAGTAAAAATGTGTAAATAAATTATGATTTAGTTTGAAGAAGGCTGAAAAGGAGCCTATTATCTAAAGTGTATAGGTAGGTAAATTATGCAGGTGGCATAGTCAACAGATTTTCACCAAATTAAAAGCAAGAAATTATAGCCTCCAGTTGTTATCAGAGAGTGTTGTTTAGAAATATTCCAAGCAAAATGTCCATTTTTATTTATTTTTATTTTTTTATTTTTTTTTTAAAGATTTATTTATTTTATTACATATCTCCCCTTCCCCCCCGCTGCGGCGACGCGCCGAAAGTGGTCACTGCGCAGGCGCGGCTTTCCCCGCTTGTGGGCGGCTTCTGCGTCGGTTCACGGCTGGCTTTCAGTTCGCGGGTGGCTGGCTGCGCTCCATTTGCGGGCGACCTGCCCTGCCCGTGGCGGCTTTGCCCTGTCCGTGGCAGCTTTTTGCCCTGCCCACGGCGGCTCTGGTCTGCCCATGGCGGCTTGCCATTCTCAAGGCGGTCTGCCCACTAGGAGAGGTCCCCGGGAACCGAACCCGGGGCCTACCATGTGGTATGCCGGTGCCCTATCCACTGGGCTATCAAGCTGGCCCCCAAAATGTCCATTTTTAGAGCTTTGGGGCCCTTTCTTCAATTCCTAAAAAATTAGAAGAGGCAGTCATCTAACTCCCCTTAACCAGCAGCAGGCATATTTGATCCCTTAAAATAAGTCTTTCCAGGAACACAGAATGATTAAGTGACCTCTCAATTCTTTCAACCCATTGATTCAGGAATCCAGAAAAAGGGAGAGGTTGTTACCCATGCTTAGTTTGGCCCATAAAGAGAAGTTTGTAGTCATTTGGAAATCCATAAACGGCATTTTCATGTTTTTGCAAGTACCTGTAGATTTCACTGAAGTAATTTTCTTTGATAGACATTGACTGAGAGACCCCAACATAAGAATTTGGATGTTTAATGACCTCTCTTTTGTACTGCATCTTTGTCAAGTTGTGTAATTTTTATATACTATTTTCCCCCTTTTAAAGTGGAAATGGAGAAGTAAGAAGAGTGTACTTTATTACAAAAAAATGATGATAATGCTATTTTTAAGACCTGCATTTTGGCTTGCTTTTCTGGTAGAAAGTGTGAATTTTGCTAATCCATTCACAAATCTTCCCATGACCGATAGCGTAAGATGACTAGGATCAGACATAATCTGTGGCCATACCCTAAATCAGTGGCTGTATCCCTGGCTGTCTGGGGGAGCTTTTAGAAAATGCTGAAGCCTGGGCCCCACCCCAGACCAGTTAAATCGGAATTTGAGGGCAGGTCTAACACTTCTCCCTGAAAAAAAAAAATCACCTATTTTACAGGTGAGGAAACTAAAGCTCAGCGAGATTAAGTAATCTCTTGTGGGTCCCATAGCTGTAAGTGGAGAGCTGTGATTAAAGCCCAGTTATCAAGTTCCAAGCACTGCCACACTACTGTCACTCCTAGAGGTTCACTAATATTCCCTTGTGATAACTCCTTTTTGCAGTTTTATAGATGAAATACTCATAGTCTAAACTCAAACTTTGTTTTACAGTCATCCATTTCAAGGCCAATATTCAGTGTCAGACATGAAGTTAAGATTTTCACAGTGAGTATTTAGAGAAAATATTGGGGAAACTTTTATGTTTGAATTTATGGCATGTATTTAATTGCTAATTAAGAATTATTTTTCTCTCCTTGATAGACCTGTGCCTCAAATAGTAATCAAATATGTGCATAACATTCTTTAGCTCAGCAGTGTCTATCTTTCAAAGTGAACACTTCCGTTCCATAGAGAATGGTGTGAACTGTAACAGGATTTGCCGTGCTTATTCTGATTAAATGTCTTTAGCAAATCCTGACTGTAAGGAAGAACTAGCCATACATCTTTATGTCCTGACCACTTTTTTGGTCCATCTGTATGTTCTTTTGCTATTTTCTGAAAATGCACATGCTTGAAAGACAGGTAAATTAATTTATTCATAACAAATTATGAATAATTTAACATCTTTCCTCAATAATTCCAATTTGGGGTAGCTATAAAGTGATTTGTGTGTGAGAGAGAGAGAGATTTTTAAATTGTATTTAATGTTTATTTTCTTTACTCAGCTCTGTTCAAAATAGTGAATGTGGCAAAAAGTTTTGGTAATGGATGGTGGTGATGGTAGTACAACATTTGAATGTAATTAACACCAGTGAATTATATATTTGAATGTGGTCAAAAAGGGAAATTTTAGGTTGTATATATGTTGCCAGATAAAAATTTTAAAGAAAGAAAATATAGAACTTTACATCACAACCAGTGAATCCTAACATAACTATCAACTACAATTTGTAGTACAAGTATAATAATACTATTTCATCAGGTGTGACAAAGTGTTTAATAATTAATAAACACTATTGCAAAGTGTTTAATAATAGGGGAGACTGGGGGGTTGCGCAAAATATGGGAACTCTTAATTTTCTGCATGATTTTTCTGTAAACCTACAAGTTATCATATATAATGAATTTTTAAGAGAAAAATGCAAAAAGAATTTTACTTAATACTTATTTCCTTTACCCAGTTCTGTTCAGAATAGTGAACGTGGCAAAAAAATTGGAAACGTCATGGTCACAACTAGCCGGAATGTTGTTCAAACAGGAAAAGCTGTTGGTAAGGCATGTCTTTAGCCAGGAACAGACTGGAATTATAACATATCTTATTCTCTATCCTCAATATGTGATCAATAAAAACATAAAGTAGAGGGCCAGCTGTATAGCCCAGTTGGTAGGGCACTGGTTTACCACATGGGAGGCCCTGGGTTCGGTCCCCGGGCCTTCTTGAACGGGCAGACCGCCTTGAGAAGGCAAGCCAACACGGGCGGGGCATGCCACCGTGGGCAAAGGCAAGCCCCCACGAGCAGGCAAAAATGGCGAGCCCCCACGGGCAAAGGCAAGCCCCTGTGAGCAAGGTCGAGCCCCATGAGCAGGCGGGCCGCCGTGCCAGTGAGCTGACTCGGCAGGTAGCCCAGCAGGGGGAGACAAGCAGACACAGAGGAACACAGAGAAAAAAATGAACACAGCAAGAACAAGCAAAAGGAGGGGGATGTATAATAAATTAAAAAAATAAATCTTTAAAAAAAAAAAACAAAAACAAAGTAGAAGAGATCTGTGTATCACATAATATAAGATGGTTGAATACAGAGGTTTTTTAAATTTTTGTTTTCCTTATTAAAACAATTAAATTCTTTTGGTACCAGGTAATGTCAAACACAGTTCAGCAAATTTTGCCACATCTGATGGATTCAGTGTTCTATTACCAGGACTCAAACACCGCTATAGTTTTTCTCCCATTCTTTGAGACCTGTAATAAAGTGGGCATTAAGAGCTGTGGTCCCCTAAAGTGGTATCACACAATAAAGAAAATCAGTGAAACCAACAGTTTTTATTTTGTTTGTTTTTTGGGGTTTTTTTTGTTTGTTTGTTTTAAAGATCAACAATGTTAACAGAACTTTTATAGGCTGATTAAGAGAAAAAAAGAAAAGACAATTATTCGTATTGGGAATGAAAGAGGGAATATCACTATAGATCTTTTAAAAATTAAAAGAATTGTGAGGGAACATTGTGAACAACAAATTTGACAACATAGGTGAAATATACAAATTCCTTGAAAGATTCAAAATACCAAAACTAATGCAATAATAGAAAATCTGACTAGCCCTAAATCTATTAAAAATTGAATTTGGAATTAAAATCCTTGCCCACATGGTTTCACTTAAGAATTTTATCAAATACTTTAAGGAAGAAATAATACTAATTTTATACAAATTATTTCAGAAAGTAGTAAATGAGGTAATGTTCTCCTGTTGATTAAGTAAGGCCAGTATTACCCTGATTCCGAAGCCAGATAAACGATTGCATTCTGTATATACTCTTCAACACCTAGCTTTTTTCACATAGTTTTTTGAAGATCATTCCCTATCAGTTCATAAAGAAATTCCTCATTCTTTTTTTTTAATTTTTTATATCATTTCTAATTAAAGATATGTTTCTCATTTCCATAGTAGAAGGAACTCCCAGTTATTTCAGATTCACCAGTGAATTTGCTTTATCATACTAATATATAAAAAGAAGGACCCATCCCCTTTTTTAGCTTCTGAGAGAAGTTATCTAACCTTTACTAAATAAACGAAACTCAAAAGTCCCAAAACTAGATACTCTCTGTGTTGGGATCCTCTTAGCACTAACATTCTATATACTTAGAGATTAACAGAGTGAAAGAACTCTACAGACTCATTTTAAAAGACAGAGAACACATAGTCCTACCACTATGCTCATTTTTCCCCTCCAAGGGAATGGAATTTGGTGTAAAAGCATTTATTTCCGTGCAATATTAAGCATTTGACTTATTTTTAATTCTTATTTTTTAAAGAAAAATCTCACTTCAATATAGGTACAACATGTCAAATGTTACTGAGTTTTTAGGGATGCTGTTGCTAATAATTAAATTCTAAAGCCAGTTCTCCACATTTCCCTCCTCACTTTAGCATCAGCTTTTGAGATAATGTTCTTTAGACCTGAGGCAGATAGAACTCTTTATGTCTGTGTTGAATGCATCATAGCTTCAGGTGACAATAGCAGATTTCCCTAAAGCAGCCTAACCACCCTTCGGTCTATGGGTAGTTATCAATTATCACCTTGGTCTTCAGGGTGTAAAGGGAGCACATAAGACCTTTTTCAAGCTCTCCAAGTGATTCTGATGCACAGCCATTTTTGAGAAGCACTTACCTAGCATGTGGGTGTTAAGAAAATAGTTTGACGAATACCTTCAGAGTGCTTAGAATACTGGGCTCTTAGACCAAGAAATGATCCGGTTTCCTATAAGTCATTCCCGTGGGAAGAGTATTTTGAAAGTAGAAATTTAAATGATATTTAAATAACTGTTAACCTATTGGTGTGTTCCAGTGAAGTTACATAGGCCTTTCACTGTCTTTTAACAAAAGTAAGGCATTTTTCCCTTTGTTCCCCTCCCTCCCAATCCAGGCCAGTCAGTTGGAGGAGCTTTCTCCACTGCAAAGACAGCCATGTCTTCCTGGCTTTCTACTTTCACCAACTCCAGCCCCCAGAGTCTCCCTGAGTCACCAGATGGGAAGCCCTGAGCAAGGCGTCCAAAGGCTGCTGTTGCTTTCTTAGGTTTGTGTTCCCTGTCTGTTTGCTGCTCCTAGACTGTTGTTCTTTATCGGCCACAGGACCACAGCAGGGGACCCATACATCGGACTGTTTACACAAAAGGTTACACTCTGTCTAAATGAATGTCATGGGATGCTGAAAAGATGAAATCACAACCATTGCAGGGATGACTTTTCCAGGTTGGGGTTTAAATTGACTACTTTTATTTCAGTCTGAGCCTGAGTAAAACATAAGGAAATGAGCCTTCTAATGAATTTGAGTTCTGATTTTGTACATTTGTCTACTTAAGAAAAGTTTTTACTTGTGTAAATTTTGTTCTCATTTGCGTTTGAATATCTAGATGATCATTGTAATTTATATTTGCTAAGATTGTTACATTACTTATAATTTCTCTAAAGTTGGCCCTACAATGTCCTTATAAAGTTAAGGGGCCATACAGTCCAGCCCTGTGTTATTTTGCTGAGTTATATGATGGTTTTGTTCTTCTGTCCATAAAACACATACATCGACTCATTTCCTCCAGAAATGTGGAGTCAAAAGTGGTAGTTCTGAAGATAGAGTGTTTTGTTTCATGTTTTTAACCAAATCCTTTAAAAACTTGCTAAGAGTCATTAAGGAGTGTCACTGTGCTGTCTTCCTCTTCCTAATTGTGCAGTAGATGTGCAGAGAACTTGCATAGTGATGGTGTAGTGGTGTTCAAGCAGTTTAACAGGAATGTCTGTATAGGGCAATATTTAAAAGGCCTGTATGTTAGTTTTTATCAATTCTAGTCATATCGGAATCTTTTACAAGCATTTTTTTAATCCGAAGTTTGTGCCTTCTAATTTCTTGTTTTGAACAGCTTTCCATTGGGTGTTTACAGACCTATAGGTTTTCACTTAGTCTTATTCTTCATAAAACTTTTCAAGGAACTTGACCTTCCTATTTCCCTGACTGAAAACCCTCTTGTAATCAATCTCTACCCCCTTCTAAAAGTATTTTATAAAAAATATAAAATAGAAGTCTCATGTTAACTTACATTTAGAAAAGCAAGAGGTGAGAGAAGACAACTGCAGCCATCACATTAGTCACCTGTTTCACAGAGGACACCTGCTTTCCTCTTAGACGTGTGCATGTGTGTGCTATCTACTGATGGTTTTTACACAATTGAACCTGATGTGCTGGCCATGCCTGCTCTCATTTGCTTTTCAAGGGTGTTCTCAGGGAGTACTTAGGGGGCACAGACTGCCTTTTCAGTAACAAAGCATTCTTGGAAAATACATTGTAAGTATGTCGACATATGATAAAAAGAGTATTGTGAAAATAAGGGGCCTAGTTAAGAATGACACAGATTATATTGTAATATATACTTATGAAATATTTCTGAAAGAAGCAAATCCTCATAGGGCATGTAAAATGGACATAAGGACATAATCTAAATACCCCTAAACTTTCTCATTTGTGTTTTAAACACAAGTCCAGCAAGTCTAAAAAGCCTATTTTCATTTGTGCATGATAACTCAAGAATTCAGTGATGATCAGTTAAAGGGCTTAATGTGGAAACTCCATTAACTCCACTTCTGCTAGGAAAGTTAACCTCAGGAAATATTATTTGAAGAGAAGAAAGTATACCAAACAAAACCTTAAAAGGTACTTTGGTGTTGCATCAAGACTATAAAGTATTCATTCTAACATGTTTCATGCGGCCATGTCATTAGTTGAAGTGTGATAGTATATTAGTGTGCAATTCTTATCTTTCAACGGTCAGAAATTACAGTGCTAAGAGCACTGTGAGGAGTCAGCCAGCAAGCTGCTGGTCTGTCATTTTGTTTGTATGGTTTGTATATTTGGGGTGAAACTCCATTTCACACTATTAAAAACCAGTCCAACCCATACTTTTGGAATCTCGCTGAAATAAAAATAGTTACATGAAGTTTAATTTTGCTTTAGTGCCCCGTATGAATATGTACCTTCATTGAACTTTCTATGAATGTTTCTGGTTTGGAGTTCAACTCTTAAAGTGGTTATCTAACTGGCTTCCAATAAAAAATGACTATCTCAAAAGTTAGAACTTTCATTATAGGAATGGTCAAAAGACCATACCCATATTTCCTTCAGGTTCTGGGAGGTGTTGTAATTTTCAGAGAAGCTATGTCATTTATTTGTTAGCAGGAGCCACAGGACAGCCAGCACAATTGAAGACAAGAAGCCTGGTCCCTTGTCCTATGAGCCTGTGGACTTCAGGCTTGGATTCCAGGCTTCCCAGAGTGGTTAGCCCAGAAGTGGTAGCCTCCCCCCAGGCACTGGCTTTGTGCGCCATAGGTGCCGCCATCGGTCCATCTTCTGACCAGACCACTGGTAAAGGTGTGTGTTTTGGTGGCCATGCTCGGTACAATGCTTCCCAAGGCATTGTGTCTAAGGACTAAGTGTAAATAGGCCTGAGGAAGTTGGGTCAGCCAGCCTCTCGGTGTCCCACGCGCGCAGACTGTGTCTGTAGCTTGATGGTGGCCTCATTGCTGTCCAAGTGACTTAAAAGTAGTATTTTTAAAAAGTCCCTGGTATACTTGAATTTCCACTAGGCACTATAATGACAGTGACAGGGAAAGGAGAGAGTGAAGCTACCAGGTATGGTGAGCTAGGTGGATAGGAAAGGTTGTATGACAAATTAAGGCTTAGAGTTATTTTGCAGGTATATTTGGCTCACATAACCAGTATGAATAGTCTACCCCCAAATCCATTAGTGATTCATTAGCCCCAAAACTCTAAAATAATTCTCATCTACTTTTTGCTTTAAGAAACAGCAGCAATATAGTTTGAGAGCACACCAGAGTATATAATATGACTTCCTCAAACTCATCTTGCTTTCCAAGATCTTTATTAAACTTTTAATTTGTTTAGAATAATTGACTTTGGAAAGCCAAGGAGAAAGAAAATTAGGAAGGGAGAGGAGAAATGAGAAGTTGCAAGACCGAGGAACCAGGGACTTAAAACCTAAATGAAAATATTTTGAGAGCAGTATTTATTATGTTAACGGTTGTAAGAATTCTTTTAGAAAGAAGTTAGAAATTTAATCTGCTAGTTACATGCTTTTAAATGGAGCTACATTGTCTCCCTAGCAGGCCTATTTTGTTTTTATGTTCTGTTTTGTGGAGAAAAGTTTTGTGTCAGTTATAGCTGGTGGTACTTTTCCCTCCAGTGCTGGCAGTGAGATTGGGAGCCCTCTGCTCTGTAAAGGGCCGATGTCCTCACCCTTAACTGCATGGACTTAACTGCTGTAGGAGTTTTGGAAAGTATCCTATTAGGACAGTAGCTGCCAAATGTTGCCGCTGTTTTATTGGGGAGTTGGTCGGGACTCTTGAAATGGGCAACATCTGCATGCTCTGATCCTTTCATGATTTTTATACCCAGATCCTCGGTAGCTCTTAAACGTGGTAGCCGTGATATCTAGGGGATGATTGTCGTTCCATGTAGGCTAATGTGCTGCTAAGAGTTTTCTCTTCCCAAGTCTTTGAACTTCATAGCATTGGAACTGTTTTTTCATAATTCCAGCATTCCATAAATACTTGTCAAGGACAAAGAAAAGGAATGAGGATCTTTATTCTTTTCATATAAATAACTCCCTACACATGACTTCCTGTTTTCATTATGAAGAAGAAACTAGCTTCCTTGTATGGTAACTCCAAAATATTAAAGATTGTGCACGTATAAGGGATCTGATATATTTTGTAAAACTAAGGCATTTTTATTTCTGTGCTGTTCCAGTGTTTACCTTTTTACTTATATTAATTAAAGTTAGAGAAACTATATATTTAAATCATGTAAATGGGAACAATTTAGGATTTTTCTCTGATCTTAATTTTCATCAGCTTCTTACACACACTGTATGCTGCTCAAATTTCTGTGTGTGCAATAGAAGCATTTGAACATTTCAGTCAGGTACTGAGCCAGAAAGGGTAATTGAAGTTTTTAGAAAGCTTCTGTGCTTGGAAAATATTTTGTTGTTTTCTTGCAATAGTAATAATTTATAGCTGGAAAAATAGGATTGAGATTTATGTTTCAGGCTTCTTAGTCATTGGTTCCTAATTTTAGGAAGCATTTGATTAAAAAGTTGCTGAAGGCATTTAGTAGTTATAAAAATAGTTTAAATATTTGAGATTAAATGCTTTCCACAAACCCTTTCTAAGAAAGTTGAGCTTAGAAAACTTATAATGTTTTCTAAGGAAGTTTAACTGTGGCACATTTTTTGATCAGAAAGGTAATTCCTCTTTGCTCTAGTAGTTTTATAATTTGTACTAGTTCTTTGTTGTCGTTTTTAAAAAAGTGTTAATTATAAATCACATCTAATTATACTGAATTGTAAAACTTTACTGTATCTTTATTTTACAAAAAAAAAAAAAGAGAATAAAATTATCCTGTTTGTCCTGCAAACAGTTGTACATGACCTGTTTTTCTAGAAGTACCCTGCATGTTGTCAGTTTCATTTCTGGCCTGCTTCATGGTTGGATGGGAGTGCCAGTTTCATTTATTAAGAAAACAGCACATGAATGAAATTAAAGAATCACAGCGCATTTTAATCTCTTATTTTGATATTGCTTGCAGCAGAGAGCCTCAGCTTTTAAGGTGGTGATCTCTGCAGGAAGAATTGCTGTGGGTGCTTGAGCCCCTTCACCCTCTGGAATGCTAAGTGCATGGTGCTGCACAAAGTACCACCAAACAGAGGCTGGTAATGCAATAATATCTCATCCCATTCTTCATGGATAGAAACCCCAGGGGAGAGGACATGATCCTGAGCAGCCCATTTTTCTACCTAGACTGGTAAGCTTCAAAATAGCCCTTGACATTTCCACTGAGGACTCCTAGTATATATTCATTTAGATTTCCATGAACTGTGGTTCCTTTACAACTGTTCCTTTTTTTTTTCTCCTACAAAACTGTGGCTTTGTAATATGCCTCACAGAAGACACAGGCAACCTTTTTTGCCCCCTGGGTATTTGTGCTTAGGTGAGTGGTGGTGCAGGGTTCAGGTGAAGTTAGCAGTGTTCTTTGACATGGACTGCTAG
>PVKH010047471.1:0-10282 GCA_004027955.1 Chaetophractus vellerosus | reverse complement strand
CACTAGAATCCGGGCTTCCTGACCTTTTATAAAGTCCTGGCTTGCAGAAAGGAAGCTACAAGTTGTACATCACACAGGCTCAGCAGCAACTGCTGCTTGCAGAAGGACAGACTGCCTGGGGACTCTGGCCCTGCTGTGCCTACCCAGGGTTGAGGGATCGCAGCCCGCTGTTGCCTGCTTGCCATGGTCACCTGGGGTTTTAGGGTCGATGAGCTCAGGTGATCCTTTCGGGGCTGGTGCCTGGTGACTCTAAGTGCCTCCCTGGCTCATGGATGGCTCCTGGAGGTTCTTTCCTGAGCCCCTGTATGTGCTTCCAGGCACGGGCATGTGGACGGACCCCTGCACCCTGGTGGGGGGGGGGCTCAGGCAGGGCTGGGCCGACACCTGCCGATGTTTACGGCTGTTCCCACTGATTGGGGCCTCTGCTCTTCCCCTTTCTATAAGTTGCTTACCCCCCACTCCCTGCACCTCCCATGCAGGGAGCTTCCTAAGGGGGCAGGTGAAGGGGGATCTGGAGTTGGCACTCTCAAGTTTGAACACATTTGATCACCCCAGGGCTGCTGGTCTGCCCTCACCAGACAGCAGTATTCATGTGCTCCGGCCCAGGCCTGGGGCGGGGTGGTGCTGGGGCATGGCTGTGAACAGGCCACCCAGGGTTGAGGGGGAGACTAAGATGTCCTGAGCAATTACAGCACAGTGCAAATCGTCAGGGAGATGGGAGGAGCCAGGGATCCGAGCAGGCTGCCTGGAGGAAGGGGCCTCTCCTCTGGGATTAGTTCAGCAAAGAATGGAGGTCGCGGCAGGCAGAGGAGCCACGTGAGAGATGGAACAGCATGGCAGCCAGAAGAATGTGCCAGGGAGACCCCCCCCTGCTGGGGGGAACACAGTCCACCCGGCTGCTGTGCTCTGCAGTCCAGGGCTGTGCTTGTGCACCCAGAGTGGCGGAGATGCTAAGCAGGTCCATCCCCAGGATTTAAAGGGCTGATTCTGCCCACCAGCTCTGGCTGCGGACGCCCTGGCGGCTTGTCAACCCTTCCATAGATGTCATGGTGGCCTAGGACTGAGCCTTCCTTCCATCTCTCCTTCTCTTTGAGGTCAGACCTGCATCGTGGCCCAACCTTCCCCGATGTCCTCCCCATTTTCTCTCACACAGGCGCTTCCCCTAATAAATTCCTTGCACGTTGAATCCTGTCTTGTCGTCTGTTTCTTGGAGGACCCAGACTAACACAAGCAGGAAGTGCTTGAGGAGCTGAAGAGGATTCATTCTGACTTCAGTGCAAAGTGTGAAGGTGGAAGGGAACAGACGCTCGGCAAAGTTTTAGATGTAAAAATGCTTTGTAAATGGCAACGTGATGTACCAAGATGGGAGAGCTGGTGCTTAGTGCTGTGGAAGGGCCCAGATGTCACAGTCACCATTTGCTGGGAACTGAATGTACATTTGCTGTTTCATAAAATCCTCCCAATGAGTCTGAAAGGAAGGGGTTCTTGTCTACATTAACATTCAAGGAGATGAGGGCTCGGAGGTGCTGGGCCCCTCGGCCAAGGGCACTAGAACTTGAGGTCCGGGATTTGAACCCAGGCCTGTCTGACCGCAAAGGCCACCTCAGCATTTCCCAGACCTCTAAGGTGTCTACACACTGTCCACGTGCTGATAGAGGATTGAAATCTGACAGATTCCCTGACTATGGCTGACAGGCTGATGCTTCCCTCAGGCACAGGTTCTTTGCCCCAGAAAATGCTGCAGGGCTGGCTGGCCTGGGACTGTGAAGCTCCTTAGAGAAAACAAAAACTCTTTAGAGGCGGTTGCACCACCCTTGCATTCCTGGGATAAATCCACCTTGTCATGGGGCATAATCCTTTGAATATGCTCCTGGATTTGGTTTGCTAATATTTGGTTGAAGTCTTTTGCATCTATATTCAAGCACATGGAGGCTAAGGGGCCAAGAGAAATGTGGGAAAGCCTTACAGCACTGGGGTTCCACTAAGATTATTGTCCCCTGCCCTGCCCTGTATTCTTTCTGTACCACCCAGGGGCACATACTGGCTTTCTCATGACTTCAAAAGGGAAAAGTAAGGAGGCCTAAGTTTGAGGTTGGCTCTTATAATCCTGAGCAGCCAACATTTGACCTGGTCACCATCTTGGATTCTCCAAGGTCTGGAAGGTCTGCTCTTGGAGAACAGCCACTAGTGCTAGCAGGTAGAACAATAAAGGGCCTTGCCACTGTAGCAGGAAGGAAGATGCAGTCCTGCTTTCTCAGAAAGAGGGCACCTATGGGAGTTGGAAGCTCTTTCCTTAGAGGCAGTGCTGGGGTGGGGGCTGGGGGAGCTCAGGCTACTTAGACTTGCTTCTGGTCTTCTCCACAAGGCGGTGGGTGGGACTTGCCATTGTCAGCTGATGAAATGCCAAAGTGTTCCTGGTTTTTCTCTGTTTCTATTTTCTATCTTGATAGAAAAATTGTGATTTTCACACTGTCACGAAACCAATAGGTCCCTGACATGTTTTTGTAATCTGTGTAGCTGATTTCCTCTACTTCTGACATTTCTATTACATCTCTGACAGTTATATAAAAATTTTCCTCTGGGAAGTTGAGGGGGGCATGTGCCTCTCTCTCTCTACCACAACTGCCCGGCTCCCATGCTAACTTATGTTGGACATGAAAGAAGAGGATGGATGCTTTTCTCGTTCCCACCCCCGTGTTAGCTGCCAGCCATCTCCTGGGAGGGAGAAAGATGAAGTGTACAACCAACAGATACGCGAGGGAGCCCTGACAGCCAAGGGACCCAGCAAAAGCAGGAGAGTGGAGAGGGCCCCCGGGCCAGCCTCTGCTGCTCCGGAATCCACAGGGCAAGGATGCTTCATCCCCAGAGCTCCAAATTGGGCTGATTCCCTCTGGGCATCCTGCCCCCACCCCTCCTAGTCACAGATCGCTGTGCTGAAGGAGGGAGATCTGCTACCCTGCTTCATGCTAATGGCTGGCAGAAGAGTGTAATGCTGGGTGCTGGCTACAGTGTGTGTGTATGTGTCTGTGCTGAGTTCAGGATGTCAAGGTCACCATGCACATTCACCCTGTGCGAGACACTGTGTTAGGCCCTGGGGTGGCTGAGCCATGATCCTTGTGTTTGTAGGGCCTGGGAGTGTGTGTGTGTGTGAGTGTTAATGCCTCACTCACAGATGGAGCATCTACACTGAGCAGCCCTGTCCTTGATCTTGGGGAGCTCAGACTGGGATCTTGGGTGTCCTTGGGTATGAATGGGCAGTGCTTGTGGGGGGTAGGCATTAGGGGCATGTTTTCATTGGACTTGGCTGGTGCTGCTTGGTGCCAAGGACAATGCCTGTCTTCAGGACAAATGGGGAAAGAAGTGGAAGTGGCGGCAGAAGGGGACACTGGTGGCCAGAGGAAGGAGGTGGGGGATCACTGTCATGGCAGCCACTGAGTATTGCCTGCCCATGGGGGCTGTCACTGCCTTGCTGGGTGGCCTCGGGCAAATCCTATGATCTCATTATCTTGGGAATACGAAGCACATTTAAGGTGACTCTGAGACCTCTAACTACCACCCTAGACACTGTGAAATGCTGGCCACATTGCAGCCTGGACTCGAGACATTATTTGGGAGGCTCTCAATCGACTTAGCCACTGTGATTTTCCCGTCTGTGGAAAACGAGGTGTTGCCATGGTAACTGCCACATTACATGGTTCTGTACTGATGATGCCTCTGAGATACAGAGCAGCTTCTCAAAGAGATACACTTTTCAACATGTCATGTAGAATTCTGTACTTGTTAGGGAAAATCGCATTTCCAGCAAAATGACATGCTTCTCCCGGGCTTGCAGACTCAAGGCTTACGCCTTTCTTAAACAAAGAATTTCATTCACCGCCTCCCTCCTGGCTCCCTGGCCTGCCGCCGGCTACCTACCCCTCCCCAGTCCCAATCCCTTTTACAGAAAACATGAAGCTGGAGACCAAGGGCTGGATGGACTCAACTAGCCAGGGCCGAGGTGCCCAGAGCTGGCTTTCTCCTACAGTGGAGGGGCTGGGAGGCAGGTCTGGGGTGGGTGACTTGGCCTCAGATTGAGGGGCTGGACAGCTGGGAGGGTAGCTGGGCTGGTCCTCTGATGTCACTCGCTGGCTTCCCAGACATTGGCCTGATTTCTCAAGGTAACACTGAGAAGAAGGACCACTAACAGTTCAGCCTTCCTCCTTGGCATCAGTGCTACCAAAGGGCCACAGGGAGGTCAAATGTCCTCCATGCATGCTGTGCACTCAGCAGAACTGTGCTGGCTGCCTGATCCCGTGTAGCAGTGTTCTAGGCACCATGGCGGAGCTGCCACACGACGGGCAGCACATTCAGGGTGAAGCCTGACCTCAGCCCTGAAAACCTTCGTGTGACTTTAGAGCTACTACTTCCCCTCTCGGCCTCATTTGCCATCTGTCAAATGAGCAGGTTGGGTGCTTGCTCTTGAAAGACCCTGCTCCTAAAATCAGGGAGCCTGCCCCCCCTACCCTCAGATGGTGGGCTCCAGATCCCACCTCTCACTTGAGTCTAGAAAGATTCTGGGTTCTCCTCTTTCTCAGATATGGCTGATAAATTGACCACTGTATATTCCAACACAGCCCGTGCTGGCATGGGGATAAGCCCCTACTCGGGAAACTTGTGGCCTTTACTTTCAAGTTCAAATCGGAGGCCTCCCATCCTCCTTGTATGGGCCCTTGTATATTGGTCCCCGAGGAAGAGGTGTGTGGACCAAGCTGTTGAGTGGCCAGGGCAAAATGTTCAAGCCTTGATGGATTGAGGTTAATCAATGAATTGATTTATTCAACAGCATTTATTGTGGATCAGTATTTAATGAGTTAATACGTGCAAGATTGTTTGAAGAGTGCTTGGCACAGGCAAGTGATCAATACTTGTTAGCCACGCTGTAAGTCAGGAACTGCAATGGGCGCCGGGAAGCCTGAGATGATTGATGCGGCTGCTTCCCTCAAGGCGCTCACAGCTGGGGTGGGGGTGAAGCAGTCTGGCAATACACAGTCCCAGCACAGGGTTGAAGGGCCATATTTAAACTGGGCCAGGCTCAGAGTCTGAGGGAGTCCCCTTGGCTGTGTGAGGGGACCTCTTGCTGGCAGGCTGATTCCTTAGGGCCACTTTGCTATTTCCTGTTAGAACAGCCTAAAAACTGAGAAGCTCCCCGGGAGTTAATCCCACAGCTCATATTGGCCTCTCTCCAGGGAATGAGGCTGAGAAAGTTTTCTCCCTTTGGTTCCAAGGCCATCACATTGTGTCTGGAAAGAGCTCCTCTAGGGAGGGCTTTGCAAGTCCCTGGAGCCCCATGTGGGTGGCGAGGGACCCTCAGGCTAACCTCCTGTCATGGGCTGGTTACCTGAGAGCTTGCGGGTCCTGGGCAAGTCGATCAGCAGTTGTCCCTTTGCCACGGGCCACAGGTGACTTCTGAAGGGGTGCTGTGGGTTGTTATTGGGCACAGACAGTGCTCAAATCACTTACCTAACTTTGTCCCTTAAGGAACTAGAAAAAGAAGATCAAACTAAATCCAAAACCATCAGAAGGAAGGAAATAAAGATTAGAGCAGACATAAATGAAATAGAGAACAGAAAAACAACAGAAAAAATCAACAAAACCAAAACTTAGTTCTTTGAAAAGATCAACAAAATTGACAAACCTTTAGCTAGATTGACTAAGAAAAAAAGAGAAGACTTAAATCATCAAATTCAGGAATGAAGGTGGGGACATCACCTTATAGAAATAAAAAATATTGTAAGAGAATACTATGAAAAATTCTATGTCAACAAATTAGATAACCTAGATAACCCATTTCAGGACAAATTCCTAGACACACACAAACTACCAAAAGTGACTCAAAAAGAAATGCAAAATCTGAACAGACCTATGACAAGTAAAGACATTGAAGCAGTAATCAAAAATCTCTCAGCAAAGAAAAGTCCGGCAGCAAGTTGCTTCACTGGTGAAGTCTACCAATCATTCAAAGAAGAAATAACACCAATCCTTCTCAAACTCTTGCTGAAATTAGAAAACGAGGGATCACTTCCTAATTCATTCTATGAGGCCAGCATTACCTGAGACCAAGGCCGGACAAAGACAGCACAAGAAAAGAAAACTATAGATCATTATCTATTATATATATATATATATATATGTATATATATAGATGCAAACATCCTTAACATAATACTAGCAAACCAAATCCAGCAGCATATTAAAATGATTATATGTTATGACCAAATGGATTTATCCCAGGAATGCAAGGGTGGTTCAACATATGAAAATCAATGTAATACACTACATTCATAGAATGAAGGAAAAAACCCACATAATCACTTCAATGGATGCAGGAAAAAAGCATTTGACAAAATCGAACACTCTTTTCTTAATAAAAACACCCAGGAAACTAGGAATAGGAATTCAGCAAAGTTGCACAATGAAGGAAGTTAAGAAAACAGTTCCATTTACAACAGCATCCAAAAGAATAAAATACCTAGCAATAAGTTTAATCAAGGAAGTGAAAGACTTGTACACTGAAAACTGCACAAGATTGCTGAAAGTTATTGAAGAAGACCTAAAGAAACGGAAAAAACCTCCCACATTCATGGGGTGGAAGATTTAATATTGTTAAGATGACACTACTACCCAAAGTGAGCTACAGATTCAGTGCTATCCTTATCAAAATTCCAATGACCTTTTTTTTTTTTTGCAGAAATGGAAAAGCTAATCCTCAAGTTCATATGGAATTGCAAGGGATCCCATTAATAGCCAAAACAAAATTGAAAGAGAAGGACAAAGTTGTAGGACTTACACTTCCTGATTTGAAAACTTACTACAAAGCTATAGTAATTAAAATAGTGGCAGTGGTATAAGGGTAGACATATAGACCAATGGAATAGAATTGAAAGTCCAGAAATAAACCTGTACATCTATGGCTAATTGTTTTTCAGCCAGGATGCCGAGACTATTCAATGGGAAAAGAACATAATCTCTTTACTAAATGATGAACATTTGGATAACATGTATAACTGGATATCTACATACAAAAGAATGAACTTGGGCCCCTACCTCACCCTGTATACACAAATTAACTCAGCTTGGATCAATAACCTAAAATTATAAAACTCTTAGAAGAAGACATAGGAGCAGATCTTCATGTCCTGGGAATTGGCAATGGTTTCTTAGATTTGATACCAAAAGCATGAGCAATTAAAGAAAAAAATAAATTGGACTTCAGCAAAATTAAATACTTTTGTGTATTAAAGGACATTATCAAGAATATGAAAAGACAATCACAGAATGGGAGAAAATATTTGTTAGTCATATACCTGATAAGTGTCTGGTATCCAGATATATAAAATCTCTTACAACTCAACAGAAAACTTTTTGTCTGGCTAACCAGATTAACAAATAGGTGAAGGACTTGAATAGACATTTTTCTGAAGAAGATATACAAATGGCCAGAAAGCACATGAAAAGATAATCAGCATCACGAGTCATTAGAGAAATGCAAATCAAAACTACAGTGAGACACCACCTCACACCGACTAAGATGGTTGTAATAAAAGTTACAGAAAATAAGTGTCAGCAAAGAAGTGGAGAAATTGGAAAACTTGTGCATTGTTGGTGGGAATGTAAAATGATTTAGCCATTTTAGAAAAGTGTTTGGCAGTTCCTCAAAAAATTAAATGCGAATTCCTATATAACCCAGCAATTTCTCTTCTTGATACGTGTCCCCAAAAGTCGAAAACATGTACTCAAACAAATACTTGTATACAAGTATTTATAGAAGCGTTATTTACAATTATCCATCACCAGAGGAATGGGTAAACAAGTTGTGGAATATACATACAATGGAATATTATTCAGGCATAAAAAGGAACAAAGTGGAAAACCTCACAAGCATTATGCTAAGCCAGATACAAAATGTATGGTTTGTTTGTATGAAATATTCAGAAAAGCATATTATCCGTGGAGACAGAAAGCATATTGGTGGTTGTCAGAGGATGGGCGGGGATGGCAGGGAAGAAGAGAAGTGACTGCTTAACTTGTACAGAGCTTCCTTTTTGGGGTGAAGAAAATGATTTGGAACTAGATAGAGGTGAATATACTAAAATGCCACTGAATTATACACTTTAAAATGGTTAATTTTATCTTATATGAACTTCATCTCAATTAAAAAAAAAGAAAGAAAGAGTGAGGCTTGTGTCGGATACAGAACAAACCAGCCTTTTGCCTGGTCTAAGAAGGTAACTTTATGTAAGAGATTCAGGCTTCTCTCCTTAAAAACAGTGATACTCAAAGTATGGTGCACGGACTGATGTTGGTCTGCAATTTATTATTGGTCCATGAAGAGGTAAGGAACTTGCATCAGAATGTAAATTAACTAAGTACAGCATTTAATTCAGCTGTTATATATACGCATATATATGCATATATATATGTGGGTATATGTATGAATATATATGTATGTATGTATATGTATTTATTTAATTTTTGTGGCAAGACTTTCTCAACGAAGGAAGCAGGTACATTCATCTCTGTCTGTTGCAAGCTTTGAATCTCATTGCAGACAAGCCCTTTGAGCAGCTCTGCTCTAAACCTCCGTCCCTAGCATCCCAGGGTCATATGGGACCTGCCACAGTGCTGCTTCAAGCTGACATCACCTCTCTGTTGACCCCCAGGAGCGTCTTGCCTGGTCTCCCTGCCTCCAGTCTTGCCCCACCCCCCAAACTGTACTCAATGCATTTCCTACCCTGCAACTAGAATGAACTTTAAAAAATGCAATTCTGGTAATGCCATCTTCCTACCAAACACTTTCCAGTGGGTCTCCATTACTCTTAAAATAAAGTCCAAATTCCTTGATGTGGTGTATGGACCTTGCACAGCTTGGCCCCTTGACGCATTTTCCAGCTCATGACTCACCCACCTTGCTTTTTATCTTCTAGTCACAGGATTTCTTTCAGTTCCCTAAATGTACTGCATTTCTTCTTATTTCTAGGCTTTTGTCCAAACTGTTGCCCCTGTCTGGAACACAGGATAACTCCTACTCCTTCTTCATCTGAGAAGAAATCTTGAGTTCCTCTGCCCACGTGTTAGCCAAATACCTGGCAGAGACTGCTCCCAAATAGTCTTCTTTTTTCTTCTCTGATAAATGGAATCCCTTATTTTGGTTAGGCTCATGGACACCCCAAATAAACACATTTCCCAGCCAGGTATGACCATGTCACTATTCTAGGAAATGGGATATAAACAGAAGAGCCTTCTGGAAAGTGTTCTTAAAAGGAGGGATACACAATTCTTCCAGGGCCCCTCCTTTCTGCTAGCTGGAATGCAAATGTGATGCCTAGAGCTTAGGCAGTCCTCTTTGACTCTGAAAGGCAGAGCAGCAAGAGAGAAGGTGCAGAGTCTGTGATGACTTTAAAACTGCGCCATCACTCTGGACTGCTTATCTTCAGATTTCTTTTATAAGAAGGAGAAATAAGTTTCTTATTTAAACCACTGTTATTTTGGGGCTTTCTGTTAATCACATCAAGTCTAATTCTAATTGATGCAGGTGCAAGTAATTGAATAGCTGAAAGCAAGGAAGACATTTTAGTTATCTCCTTCAAGAAATCTGGAGGGAGGCTGTTCTAAGGTTGGTTCAACACCCCATCAGTGTGTCTGTGATTCTTTCCACCCTCTCCAGCAGTTCCAAACAGCATGTCCTCAGGATGAAGATGGACAGAAGGCTGAGGATGGGCTGGAAAAGGAAAAAAAGACACGTTTGTCTTTTATGTTGGAGGAAAATCCCCCCAGAAGCTCCCAGGCAGACTTCCCATGCTATCCCATTGAGCAGAACACTAGCTGCAAGGGAGGCTGGGGAAGCTAGTCTGCTTTCTAGCTTCTAGGGTGGGAGGCAGGTGTAATGGTTTGACAGTTTTATGTAATTATGAATTCCAAAAATATAAATTGAATCATGCTTGTAGACTGATCTCCTAATCTGGGCGTGATTGGGGCATTAACTGCCACATCAGTGGGATGTTGAGCCCCACCTCTCGGTGGGTGTGGTCTCAAGTATAAAAGGCTAGACAAAAGACAGAGATTGGAGAAGCAGAGATCTTTGAGAAGCAGTTCTGATATTGGAGAGAAGCGCTCCAGGAGAAGACAAGTGAGCCGTTCGCCTGATAGTCTACAGCTGGCCTTGTGGAGTGATGCAAAGTGTAGAGGGCCTCATGGTCTACAGCTGAACTTGTGGGGGAAACAGAAGCTAAGCCCAGAGAGAAAC
>PVKH010047470.1:0-10292 GCA_004027955.1 Chaetophractus vellerosus | reverse complement strand
ATACTGAAAGTGAATGGCAGAGAGGAGAAGGGGATGAGTGCTTCAGTCTTGAGGAACACAAGGAACTTGAGTCTTCTTTCAAATTTCCAGGTGTCAAGTAGGTGGTTGAATATGAGTCTGGAGTTTATGGGAGAGATTGGAGCTGGAAACAAAAAGTTGGCTGATATCATGGATACAGATGGAATTTAAAGCCAGAGTATGCAAGGAATCATCTAAGAAGAAATTAGAGATCAGGAAGAGAAGAGATCTGAAATCCAACATTTAAAGGTCATAAATAAGAGGATAATCAATCAAAAGGGATTGAGAATGAGCTACCAATGAACCAGTAAGGAAAAGGGGAATTGGCAGCCTCAAAACCAAGTGAAGCAGCGAACAATGAGATCAAATGGAGGATTACAAGGTTTACCAAGTTTGGGACTAAGCCTTGAACATTATATTTGGGATTAAAATGATTTTTGGAGAGGACCTTGACACATGCACTTTCAATGAAATGGTGAAGACAAAATATTGGTGTTAGAAAAATAATAGATGAAGAGGACATGAAAACAATAGTTACTTAAAAGAGATTTCTATAAGGATATCTGACAAATTAGTAGTAGCTGGAGAAGGAGGTGAGGGCAAAGGCTAGATGTTTAAAGACAGGAAACAGCATATTTGTGGTCTGTTGGGAATTATACAGTAGATAGAGAAATGATAATTCAGGAAAGAATAGAAATAATTGCAAGACAAACATTTAAGTCTCAGTGGGCAAAAAGGGATGGATTCTATGTCACAAGGAAGGTACTAATGTTCAAACAGAAGTAGGGATGATTTGTTTGTTGTAAAAGGAGAGAAATTTGGATGTTTGTGTATAGATAAATGCTGATATCTTAGCCAGGATTCCTTAGAAAACAGAAATTGTGAGGCTTTATTTGGATGATGCAGAGTCAGAATGGCAAGAATGAAGGAAAACTGGAGTGCAGCAAGAAGGTATGGGAAAAAAAACACACAAAGGGATGCTTTTCCAGACTGGCTGCTGCTTCACAGTGAGTGAAGCTGAGGAAAGACAGAGCTGAGGCGGTCAACACGTTGGTTTTCTCTAGCTGGTGTGCATGGTGACACTATCCCTGCAGTAGTCCACGTGGGAGGTGAAAGGGGCCATTTATTACTGCAATATCTTTCCATCTCCAGTTTTCCATTGGTTACAGTTTACTGTAAAGTGAAATCTCCTGTAGAATTCTGGACCATATCATCTAATGTCTCATGCCCACTTGGGAGGTGAAATACTGTGTCATGCAGTGTGATGCTTCAGCAAAGTTTGGAAGCTTTGGGAGGAACTATAAACTCTCAGCACACAGCTGTGTGACAGTGGTAAAGGAGCAGAGATTTTGGCAACAAAGCAGGGATTATAAAGAGGTATACAGTCCCACTCTTGTACCACTTTGCCATTATATTCATATTTTGCTTATCTTCCCATTGTGTTCAACTTCTTCCTACAATATAGAACCTCCATTGTATGTGCAAGTGCTCTTGTATGTGTTGTAGGGAAATGACACCTTGGGACGCAATTCCAATCATTCATAAAGTCTTCTTCAATGTTATGGTCAGTTGTGAATTCCTGAAACACTTAAGGAACGAGAGTCAACTATACAAAGTACAGTGCCCACTGCTTTAGGTGGTCCCATGGCTGCAGTTAATGTCCATTATTTCCCTCTTCTACCAGCAATTCTAGATTTCCCTTATCCTGGACAGAAATTGAGCTCCTCAGAAGTGTGTGCCTGGTGGGGTGACCAAGCCTCTGGTCTTACTGGAATCTGAGTCATTAGCTTCCCTATACATGTTGAGTTGTGTTTGTTATAATTTCCCATTGGCAGTTATTATCAAGCATTAGATTCTAAGAGATACCCAGTGAATCTCCTGGATGTCAACATACTCATTTGACCCTACCATGTAACATCAATTCTAGCCTCATGGTAAACAAGACCAATTACCCCTACCAGTTACACGAGCTCATTTCTTTGCGTGTTTTTCTGTTCACTTGGGAAGCCCAAATTATCTAGGTGAGAGTCACAGCTTCCAGTTCAGTGTATCTACTGGCAGAATTCTCCACACCCGGTGAATCAGGACTTCTATCTCAACGTACCTCAAGGCTGAGGGGACAGGAAGAGAAATTCTGCCAGGGACCACCAGGTGTGATATTGAGAGATGCCATTCCTTTTTCTAGCCTTTAGTTCCAGAATTCATGTATCCTGGCTTTTACAATTAAAGAACCATATATTGGTGGTATTTAAAAAAAAATAGACCAAATCCTGGAAGATAGCAGCCATATCATCGGTGCCTTAGATGAGTCTTCAATGGGATAGCCATTCTTCTGTTCTATTTGGCTGCTTTTGGGTGATGCAATAGGTAAGATTAGTGAATCCCATAATCATGAGACCATTGTCAAATCTCCTTTGCTATAAAAGGTGTCCTTTGACCTGCAGCAATGTTTATCATACCATCTATTGGGATGGGATATTGTGTAAGCCTTGGATGATGGTGATGGTAGAAATATACATGCATATTTATATCTATTATAATAAAGACAAATTTATACACTTCCAAGATGAAAATAGTCCAATGGAATTGACCTCTGCAAATGGCTGGTAAGTCCCCTATGGAATGGCACCACATGTCAGGTTCTGCTATATCAGAGACATTAGATGGGCTTTCATGAAGGTAAGCCTAGATCATTGGACCCAATCACAGCATCCATCTCTACCACTGTGGAACATTGTACATGCATCAGGGTGGCTGAGAGAAAGGCTGGCACTGGAGAAATCATTTTTCCCATCTGGTTATTGGGCAGATACTCTACAATGGGTACAATCTACTGGGGATGGATGTGAGACAAAAATACTTTGTGTCTGCTTCCAGAGGTCTATCCATGTGCTTTTCCCCCAGATCTCCTTATTTGTGGTCTTCTTGTCTTATTCCTTTAAGCCTCTGACCAATAAGCCTAGCCATTTACCCAGGCACCAGACTGTAACTTTTCTACTGCCCCCCTTCCCCTCTATACAAAGTGGATGACTAGCTCTACCTTACCTTATGAGGATCTTCCTTTACTCCTGTCCTTTAGAGCCTCCTTTAAGTTGAGCTGTACTGGGATGTTAGCAGTTGTAGCTCAAACAGACCTTGAATGTGCCTCTATGTTTAGGTTACTTGCCCTCTGTGCTTCTCTACCACTTCAGGTCATTAGGAGTCTTGTGACTGGGTGCTTAGTCTCTACTCTTTCCCCATATCTCACCCGAAGCTGTTTTTCAAATGGAAAGTAGTTCTCTGAAACAGAAGTCATGGTTTTATTGTGAAACCTTTCTGTATTTTCTGTGACTTCTGTTAGAGTTTTCATAGAGCATCTTTATCCACCAAAGTTATTCTACCACCTGAAATATATAGCCAAGGGGCAGAACTGCAGTTGGAAACCATTGCAAAATCTTCTCAGGGAGTTTTCTGGGTCATTCAATAAATTATCTGAAGCAATAGACCCAAATGAAGTACATTTACCTCCAAATCCAAGAAGGACAACCAAGTTCTATACCTCTTGTTTAGTGAAAGGAGGTACAAAATGAAACACATTGTACTTTCCTTTAGAGAGGATATCTCAGCATACCCAAGAACATAGAACAGAGGGTCTCTAAAATCTTCACTGATGTGCCATGCTCCCAAATTTCTGTATTTTCTAAAAAGATATATTTTCTAAATTTTATAAATAAATATTCAGACATTTATAGTAGTGCTACTCAAAATGTAATCCTAGACTGGTGGTGATCTGTGAACTGTTTATTACCAGTCTGAAAGAAGGTAAGTACAGAAAGTTAGAGTGTTTCAAACATTCAATATCATTTTCACATTTCTACAATTTCCAACTCTGTTTCTGAACTTTACCAGGGTATTGGATGGTGAATAAATGGAACAAACCAAACCAGAATGAAACAGACAATATTCACAATGACAATTTTGAAAACTACCCTTTGCCAAGGATAGTTTGACAAGCATCATTCTAAGGTTCTAATTGTGACTTCCTGTTCACCAGGTCCACTTGCTTGTTGGAGCTGAAGTTTAAAGTCATCCATTTTGTGCAGGAGCTTGATGTCCTATAGAATGCCAAGATATGGAATGATTATATAATGATATAAAGCACAATATTTAGCATGCCTTAAAGCAGGAAATTAAGGTATACTGCTTTCTTTGTCATGTAAAGACAAATTACTTTGAATCTTTTAAACTATCAGATATTAAGGCAACAGACAATAGCTTTTTCTAAATTATTAGCCACATTCCAATTGCAGAAACTATGTTAATTTTCTCAGCAACAGCTGTGAGTGAGACTATCATTTCAATAAGTTATTTCATGCTCCAAAGTCATCTACCATGATCAGATGTTGTAGGTGTCAAACTTGCAAAGTAAAAAGAGATATTTTAGGGACTATTACCCTTTCTTCTTTTTATGTCTTTGATTGCTATATAAATATCTTCAATATGATGATGGAAAAAGAGGATGGTGGGGAAGCAGGTTCATAAGTTTCCATTTGTTACTTCCTCTCCTATTATCCCTTATTCCACAGGTCGGCAAACCAAATGAGGGTTCTACTTAGATGCTAAGAACATTTGGGATCCAGGGAAATAACCTTAGGGTGAAGATGCTGACTCAAAGGAAACAACAATGAGAACCTCAGGACAAAATTTATTTATCAGCTGACTTTCACAATCTCCCACCCTAATTAGGGAGACCCTTTTGGTGTTTTCCAAAACAGTATAATTTCAGATCCCATATTTATCAAGACCAGAAATACCTATTTCCCCTTAACATAATGGGAACTTTTCTTCAAGACCTTTCTGGGAAAGAATCAGAGAAATATTTACTGCAAAGCATTCTAGTAGAATTGCAAGATAAATCCTGAAGGGGACATGGCCTCCTGTTCAATCATTGAGTTCTGGTTCTATGAACTAGCTTAGATCTGATAAGTAGGAGAGGGGCTGTGATTCACCATTGCAGTAGCTAACATGAACCTTCTACTTGTGATCTCTCTGTTTTATTTTTTCCTGATTATAGAAATTGAGTAAAAACCTGTTCTCTGTCCTTCTGTCCTTATTCTTTTTGCCCTTATAAATGCCATGATCTATTAGCTACCACCATATAGGCTAAGATAGCTTTACTTTCTATTGCAGCAATTATAATCACCTTGCTTATGATGGTTGTGTATTGCCACATGAGCTCCGTCATTTCATGATCCCATTATTGAAATTGCTATTAAAGAGGCCAGTTCAATGCTAGCAACCACTGATATCTATCACAGCCTTCAGAAGATAGCTATTATTCAGCTTTTCAACAATGCCAGTATACCCCTCACTAATGTATTCCTTACTGCCCTAGTGAAGTGTATGTCCTCTAGGCCCCTGTGGGGAATACAGTCAGATGGTACGTTCCAAGGTCATACGTAATAAATTCCTATTAACATTTCTGCTTCCTGGGGTATTTTGATCTCTTCTTCCAAACATTCATCTAATTTTACTTACTTTGCTATAGACCAGGGTTGAGTCCAGGATTCAGGAGACCGTACCAGAAACTAATATACAACAGAAGCCCTTGCCAAAATACTGACTCCTAAGTCATGGGTGAGTACTCCTGGTTAATGAATTTGCCACTATCCAGCCTTATCATCCATCTCCAGACTTTTTCTGACACCTCTGAGATCTACTCCCACAAGTGTTCTCCAGGTTCCTGATATCCATTTTGCTAAACTCTGACAATCTTTTGTTACACAGGCAATCATCTAAGACTGAGAAAAGGAAGATTTACCATGCTAAGATTTTACCTGGAAGCAATGTGGAATGGTATGGGTGGGTATTGTGGAGAATGAGATCATCTTGTGAATCTTCAGATGAGTTTATCACACGGTCTCCAAGAAAGGGGGGCTATTTTTCTCTGTCAAGAAAGAAGAGACTGTTTTTGCCTGCCAAGAATGTTCAAGAAAATGTGAGTTCATTATTCTTAGTTTCATGCATAAAAATGACCCCATCCCAGATCTGTAGATCCCACTCTTAAGACACCAGCTTTGATAAAAAGAAGACTGACTTCTATGGCTACCCATTTAGTTTCCTGTATATTATCTTATATTCAGATTTTGGAACTGATTTTCAGCTTATTCTATTCTGATACTGCAGAACATTAGAGTTTCCTTTAAAGCTGCTTAAAGAGGACCTTTCATTTTAGGACATATTTTAAAAGTGGTCAAATAAGTGTCATGAGCCTGTTACTTTTTTAAAAGCCTCTAGTACAATCACAATAATATACTTCCTCTTCAAGCCTTACCATTTTCATGTTTCCAATACTGATTGACATGGAAACTTGTTCTTCCAAAGCATTTTATCCCTATTAGCCATTGATGAACCTCTAGGGAATTCCAATTCTAGGGTTTATAATCATCCCAATACCAACTGCAATAAAGTCCATATTGCCTTAAGACAGGTGGACAATCCAACTGAAAAACAATACTGAGGGTATGCTTTTCAGATTCCCCTTCTAAAATGAATTGCCTTTATTGCAATTTCCCTCAATAACAGAGCCTAAGTGTTGATTCCAGGTGGATGAGGTTAAGACAAAGAGAAGTGAAACAACAGAGATGTAAAATGATGCATATGATGTTTAATGCATGGGCTTCCACTTTACAGTGAGGCGGAGGAAAGATACAGCCTATTGCTTAACAGGTGCATTTAACTTGATACATAGGATTTCTTGGATTGGCTAAAAACAAAAAATATACCCTCTAATAGTCTATGGGAGTTAGGAGGTGGACAAATGTATCTGCTTAGTTCACTTAAGTCTACTCTTTCCCATTGGTCAAATTTAATCCCTTGTGATTTTATCTCCCCTATGTGCAGGTTGCATCATTTGGCTTCTTCGGTGACTTCTTAGAATGTTATACCTCACAACCTATAGTATATTATCCAATTCCTAAAATTGTAGGAAGAGTCATAAATTCTGGGCATGTGGCTGGTTGGCCCATACTTCCAGGTAAAGTGACAGCTGGTTACTTGCTGGTAACAGAAGCATGGTCCAGAAGACGTTATCTTTGAGATGTTTCTGTTTTCTTAGTGAAAAAAATAAACAAGGCAATCTACCTAAGACTGAGAAAAGGAAAAAGGTGTTGAAAATTTGTAGAGGGATGATGTGTGAAGTAGTCATCCAATAGGATGGAAGAAGAAATCAATCAGAACACAGACAAATATTTCTGAGTAGTACTTGAGGGTGCCTTGAGGTTTGTGGTCACATATATAAAATATGACCAATTAGCAGGTGTGATAGATTGAATTGAGTACTTCAGTTTGAACATGTTCTTTGTCCTAGTCCACATTCTGGTGGGTGTGGATCCATTGTAAATAAGATATGTTCAGGTTGTTACTTCAATTAAGGTGTGACCCAACTGAATCAGGCTGGGCTTTAATCTAGATTAATGGAGTCCTTTATAAGCAGAGTGAAAGTCAGGTGGAGAGAGAAGCTACAGGAAGCAGCCAGAAGCTGTCCAGAGGACAAAGGAAAAGACATTTCCATGTGCATTGCTATGCGATGGAAACCCAAAGATCTCCAATACTTGCCAGACAGCCAGAAAATACCAACCCTGGGAGGAAGGGAGGCTTCTAGCATCTGACACCATGAACCAATAAATTCCTATTGTAAGGCCAACTCATGCCTGACATTTGTTTTAATAGTTGGAAAAGTAAAACAGCAAGTTTCTATTAATTTCTCCAGTGACTTTCAACTATTTAGGAAGACAAGGTAGAAAAAAAAGGCATTATGTTGGATTTTACCAAGGTTGGGAACTTCCAATTGAATAAAAGGGAAAGGAAAGAGTGAAGGAGTATGTACCAGAGTGATTGCAGGAAGAGACTATGGAATCTATGCCAAGTAAGATGGGCGAGAGGGCATGCAGGAGTTCATTGGACTGAAAGAAAATATTGAGGGTCTAAGAACTATTGGAGTGGAGATCCTTCAAGAAAGAATCTGAAAAGAGAGGTCTGGCTGGAGGTCCAGGGGTCCTGGACAATCCAAATCCAACCCAGTCCAGTTTTTATTTTGGAGCCAACTAATGATAATTGCCATGTACCTAGTAGGGATGTCCAGGAAAGAAACAACAATTCCAAGATTTTCCAGGGTTTGCTGTCAATCATTGTATTGACCTGATCTGGAGAGACTGGTCAGGAAGAATTCTGAGGATCTAGTGCTTACTCTCTACAGCCTTGTATTTCTTCTGTGGGTCTCATATCATTTACCCTCCAAACCCCAAAGATTAGAACTCCAGCCCACCCCTCTGTACAAAAAGACCTTAGTAGAGAACAGAAGCTGTTATTTTAGATCTAAATACGTTATTATGGGGGGCTATATGTATATTTGTACATTTATCACCAATTCTAAAGAAAATATATCATACAGGCTGTTTTTTGACCACATGTAGTAATATTACCAAAAATGTAAGCTCAACTCCTTTCCATATATATGGCAGCTTAAAACATACTTCTCAGTAACTCATGCATTAAAGAAATCACAATAAAATTATAAGCTCTATATATATGAATGAGAAAGAAAGCTGTATATATCCAAATTGTAGGTTGCAGATAAAGCAGTAACTGCAGTGAATTATACAACTTCATGGAATTTTATTTTCATATGTACAAATTAAAAATAAAATCTAAATATTTGGTTACTAGTAACGTTATGCATTCTAACACAAATCCAGACCAAGAAAAATAAACCACAGAATCAATGAAGGAAATAATAAAAATAAAAGGAAAGTGATTGATGCAGGAAAAAACTAAATAGATCTATTGAAATTTTCAACAAAACCAAAAGCAATTATAATTCTTAGAATTATAGTAACATAATAGAAAAACGTATGGCAAAACTTCAAGTAAAATAAGAGAGAGGGGTGAAAATAGAAAAGTATAAGCCCGCAATGCTTTGATTTGGCCTTGGTTAAATTATAAGAAATGCTAGTTAGATAATGAAAACATTCAAGTAGGGAGTTGTGGATACAAGTGGTTTTTATCTAGGTGGTATAAAGTTTTGTTTTGCTTTGGTTTAATTGGATCTATTTTTTAAACCTATATTTTGTCATAAAATTGCTCTCCTAGCTAGTTTATTTACAAGAAGTTCCCCTAGGTGATTCCAACCAAAATGGTTTATATTCATTCCATAGAATATAACCTTTAGCTTCAAGGCTATGATGACTACAATGCTTGTTTTAGTTTTTGGTTGTGTTTAACTGTATTTACTCATTTTGTATTTATGGAAAGTGAATTTACTCATAAATATTGTAATGTATGTCCACTGATTAATTCTCCAAAGGTCGTGTTATATTTAAACCCAAGAATATAAGTTCTCTTGGAATTGGAAAAGTATTCTTCTTGCATATGTCTGTCTAAGTAAAAATAAATGCTGATGATAAGATCAATCTTTAAAACATTATATGCAAATATACATCTTTCTAAGACAATGTAGATGGAAACGGTGGCATAACATCAGGGATGGTGTATATTTTAAAATATTATAAGACAATACCATTGCGACTTTGCTCACACTATCTAAAAAAATATAAGAAGCAGCTCTTTTCTTTCTTCCTTTGCAGTTAATCTTGAAGTAAAAAATATGAATATACCAATAATCATGCAGAATTTAAATCAATAATTTAAATTTTTTTCCTATAAAGGCATCAGTTCTAGAAAGGTTTACAGCCTTCATCAAATCTTCAAGAAACATCAGCCCTGTCTTATATAAATTTATTTTGAGAATAGATTTTTCTTAAGGTAAAAGTATCTAACTTCATTTTAAGCATAGTTTATAGCATTGACCAAAATTGGGCAATGGCCAGGCAAACATTTTAAACTAATCTCATTTATGAACATAGAAGCAGCGCTCTTTTAAAATATTGAAAATAACAGTGCTTTAGCAAATCCATCATGACTAAGTAGTATTTATCCCACATATGCCAAGATACTCAGCATTAGATGAGCTGGTAATTTACCACATTAATAACGAAGGAAAATACTGTGATCATCTAAATATGTTGCAGAGAATAATATGATATAATTTAACACTCAGTCATTACTAAAACAGGCCCTTAGCAGAGGAGCAATAGAAGAACCCTCCCATGACTTGATCAGAAATTCCTATTAGCCTTATCTAAACCAGTCTTCCCAGCTATATACTAGATCTCATTCCCTTTCACTTACTGAGGATATTACTTCCGTAATTCTCCTTTTTCTCCCCTACGTGATTA
>PVKH010047469.1:0-10294 GCA_004027955.1 Chaetophractus vellerosus | reverse complement strand
ATGGTGTGACTTGAAATCAGAGAGGACCCCCCTTGTCTGAGGATTGTGGGAATGCAGGGAAAGGCGGGATGGGCAAAGGAGAAGAACCAGCCTAGCACTCCTCTGCCCAGGTTGTGAGCCAGGGTGGTACCCCCTGCCTCATGTGGGTCCAGCTAGCAGGGACCTTTTGCTGTCTGCAGAGCTGGAAGCCCAAATCTGCATCCAAAAGAGCAACTAGATTCTGTACTCCTTTGACATGTCACTCAGCTTGGGGAGGCTTATAACCCCGGGATGAGGACACCCACCTCTCAAAGCTGTTGAGAGGATCAAGTGGCTGGGAGATCATCCTGTACTGTGCCCAGTACATGCCAAAACAGACACTCAATAGAGGCAACAACTGCTCCGGTTTCTACCCCATGAACTCACCCAGACCAGGAGTGGATAGTCTGTGCAAAGAACATTGATCTGCTTGTTGAGATGGCATTGCCATATTGTGGGACTAAGGGTCAGGAGATCTGGGTTCAAGCCCCAGCCTTGCCAAAGGTTGGTGCTGAAACCTAGACAGATCAGGTGCCTTGTCTGAGTCTCAGTTTCCCCCTGGAGTAATGGTAGCTAACACTAGCTGAGCTTCCCATACACCAGGCCCTGTTCTAAGCACTTTCCAAAAACTAAGTCATTGAATCCTCCTTACATTAGATGGAGTAATCTATTATCCCCACTTGATAGGAGAAGAAATGGAGGTGCTTACCTAAGATCACACAAATAGGAGGGGCTGAGACAGGATTGGAAGCCAGCAGTATGGCTCTATAATCTGTACTCTTATCTGTGACATCATCCACCCTTCTTCATGGCAGTACTGCATGGATTAAGTGGCATCATGGGCACAAGCATAGTTTGAAGACTGAAAAGCAATATACAAATGTTAGGACGCATGATTATGCATCCCAGTCTGGCTCATGCTATGAGTAATTGCACGAGAAGTGGGAACTGAGATGAATACAGGAAATAGAATGGGGAGGGTTACCATCTGGAACTGACACATCATGTCGAGAAGGGAGAAAGTGGTAGAGGACAGGCCAAGAGGGGCAAGTGGTCACGAGTATCCTTAGATGACATTTGGCTCTTTACTCCATCCTTCCATTACTAGCTTAGAGGTCAGATTACTTTGTAGAAAATTAAGAAGCCAATTATTAGGTCACCTTGAAATGTTCCTCTTAATTCTGACCATTATCACATCAATCCCATTTCCCTTACCCTGCCCTGTCTCCACTCCACAACCACGTATCATTATGTAAACCATCTGCTTTGTCCTGGCACATATCTCAGACGAATATCCAAGTCAAAGGACCTCTATGGATTAGAGCAGGAGCCTCTGCTGTTTCAAAGAATAGAATGTGGGTATCAGGAACTTTGTTTGCAGCTTTCTGAAAAGGTAACCTCTTGTCCCCAACCTGACTCATCTTGATATGACCTGTTGCTTCTGGAGAAGGTCCACCCTCAGAAAAGAATCGCTTCATGTACATGAAGAAAAGCTCCATTTTCTAAGAAGCGCCATGACCCTCATCCTTAGTTAGCTCCTATAGGGCTGAGGAGTCACTGGCCAGGGAGGGAGAACTTTCAAACCTGTCCCACCACCCCTGCCTCCCTACTTGTCTCCAATCCTCATTTTCTTTCCATAATCCTGGTCAGTCTTATCCTTCCCCAACCTCATCCCTCCTTCATTTTCCTCCTGAGTGGTGAATCCATTAGGACTTAGTTCTTTCCTTGTGCCCTTAAGCTGACAAAGTGAGCCCAGGCATTTAGAAGAAATGACTGAATCTGTCACCATCAGCAGTGCAGTAAGGCTACCCAAACACTCCAAGCTCCCCTTTCGTTCTTGCTCTTTTTCCATCTCCTTTTGTGTTCCCCTCCAACTTAATTTGGGCCTCCTGCTGCCAAAGAAGGATGACATAAATTCATAGCCCAAGGAGAAAGAGTCTTGAGGAGACTCTACTAGATTCAAGGATGCTGGAAACACCATGAGAGAGTCTCAGAGAACCTCAAAGTAACCTTGGTTTTAAAGAATTGCCATTTCTACCCTCTACTTTATTCATGACTTGGGTAACCCACTGTCTCCATAGCTTTCTCTTCTCTTCCTTCCTTACTTTGGGCTGACAGGATGCCCATCATTCTTGGTTTTCTCTTGTCAGTCATTTGGTCTTGCCCTGAGCTGGAGCCACCTGCTTGCCTGATGTTCTTCCTTCTTCTCCTTCCACTCCCTAAAGGTGTGCTTATCTAACTGTGACTCCTGGACCACCTGCATTAGAGGCATGTTATAACATTTAAGATTCTGGACCTCACCTCAGATCCACTCCAGACATACCAAATAGAACTTCTTGGGGTAGCCTGAGCACCTGTCCTCTACATTGCCTCCCTGGTGACCTGACCTAATGGGAAGTATGGAGCACCCTTCAAAGGCATTTGGGTTTCTTCTTTTCCCATCAACCACTGTCTTAGCTTGCCAAAGGGCTGCTGATGCAAAGTACTGGAAATGAGTTGGCTTTTTTATTTTATTTTTTTCTAAAACACAACATATTTTATAGTTATATATTTCACCTTTAATGCCATCATTTTTAAAAACAATTTATTGGAGTATATCATCCATACATAAACATATATAAACTATAAGTGTTCAGTAAACATTGAGAACTTACAAAACAAATATTCATAACATCATATGGGTTGGCTTTTATAATGGGCATATTATTTAGGGTAAAAACTTACAGCTCTGAGTGAAATGTCCAAATCAAAGAACCATCAGAGATGCTTTATTCCCACCAAAGTCAGCTAGTAGTGATCCTGGTGTCCTACCATGTGGTGAAGATGGGAGCTGATCTCTGTCCAGGTCCCTGCCTTCCCCTCCAGAATCTACCATCTCTTAGAGCTCAGCTGTGGGCACCCAGGCATATGGCTTGTCTCTTTCCAAGGCTGCTCTCAGTCTTGGCCGCTCCACTTTCTTCCCGAGTTTAGTTGTGGGCTATTGGGCATATGGCTCATTTCTCCAGCCTTGAGCTGCTCCATGGGTCCAGCCTCTTGGTGGCTTCATGCTTAAGCTTTTGCCCACCAACGACCCTCAAGTCCTCTCTCACATAGCAGGATCAAAAATGGCAGCTTCCTTTTTTCTATGTGACTCTCTCTGTGTCTCCATTTATATAAAGCTCCAGTTAGAGAGCAGAGACCCAACTTGAGTCACAATTCATTGGCATGGACCAATCAAAAGCAATATAATCAAGTGATCTAAAGTGAATTTATTACAATCAAAGAGTACCACACCCACAAGAAAGATTAGTTTAAGAACATAATCTTTTGGGGGGATTCACCAAAATCAAACTGTTACAATCTCCATCCCCAGATGAGTAAAAGTCCTCATCTATACATGCTCTGGGTCATGTTGGAGAACCACTATCACAGCCAAGACTTGGGTCTGGACTGTGAGCCCAGCTCCACCACTAGCTCACAGTGGGAACTTTGGCAAGCCACCTAGCATGTGGAGTCTCTGCTTCCTTATCTATAAGATGGCACATGACACTTGCTCTTTTTACCTCATAATTAAGTTGTAAGGTTCAAACGAGAAAAGAAAAGGGAATTGTTGAAAAGTGAGAAGCCTTAAATAAATGATGTGTTTTTATTATTATGTAGGATATGTGTGGGACTGAAAGCTCTGGTCTCTGTCAAGAGATTTCATTCTCAAACTGCAGAGAAGCTTGTCCTCCAGTCCCCTCAAACCCCATACCCCTGGGCTCTGCTCTCAGAGCTTTCTGAGTCCAGTAGAAGAAAGGAGGCTGATCGGGGCAGCAAGCATTCAGGGAGGATTCCTGGGTCTCCTGGAAGAATGCCCCTCTCCACCCATACCCCAATCTTCCCAGTGGGCCCAATAGCCCCCACCAAGAGCAGTGGGCCAGCCCTCAGCATCAGCTCTTCTCCTTCTAATTACTCTTCACACACTCTGGCGCCAGGCCCTCCAACCAAATTACAATTGATTCTTCACTCCTCCTAGATCAATACCATCGACCCCAGAACAAGGAGGATGAATCCAAACTCACCTACGAGGAAACCAGCAGCCCAAGGCAGAGCCCAGAAGAGACGTGCCCACCCAAGCTTTGCATATGCACCCACATGCACACATGCACTCATTCTTTCTCTTGCCCAAGAAGGTGTATGGATGAGTATGGACATAAAACATACTGGGCCACAGAAATATATTCACATGTAGACATATAAATAGGTCATTATATATACATTCTTAGATGCTCTCATGTATGTGTACACAAAACATATACACACCCACTCATACATGCGGGACATGGACACATGCCATTGACTAGAAGAAGAAGGCACTTTTGGAACCACAGAAAGCATGTTCTGCCTATGAGATCAGCATAACTCTAGCTCATCACCAACCCCCTTCCCACCTGTCCTCCTAGCTGCACACTCAGGAGCACGCCTTGCCCGTGAGTCAGAGGTGTGATGAGCCTGACATGCTTACGACAAATGCCTTCAAGAAGAAGCACTTCTGCCAGTTGTGTGGGACTCTAGTTCCCACTCCTCCAGGGTGTGCTCTGCCTGCTAATCTCTCTGGGGGTGCTGGAGAAATGCCCAGTCACTTCTGTACCAGACAGGGTCCATTATAACTCAGCCACTGTAACTCAGCTGGGCTCTCTCTATACATCCATCCTCAGCAGAGTTTGGAGTGCATCTGCACCTGAGCCCCCAAACAACTGGAAATGGGGTGCCAAGCCTTGCAGAAGCCAACCCAGATGGCAGCCACCAGCCCACTCACACCCAACACGGAGACACAAAAAGAATATCAAGTATAGAGAAGGAAGGCTGAGGGGGCCACCCACTCGGCGTAGCCCAAGCAGATGCCCAGGCCTCAGACTATTCCCCTTGCCCTTGTGGTCAAGTTTGTCTACTCTCCCCCACACACCCCTATACCACTGGGCTCATGCCAGATCCATCCCTAGAATAAGTCACAGAAACACAGAACAGCAGAAGTAGAAAAGCCAGTAGAGATGATTCAATCACCTCCCTCCCCTCATTCTCTCAAACTTCCTCAATGGCATTCTCAACAAACAATTTTCATCAGCTTCCTGGAACACCTTGGGGAATAAGACTTCTCATCAGGCAGCCAGTTCTCTGGCTGAGCAGCTCTAAAATTCTCTCAAAGCAGAGTCAAAATCTCTCTCCCTGTAAGATCCACCAATTGGCATGGAGTAAAAGGAAAGTCATTTTAATTATAAATGATTGGCCTTTCTATGGAGGTTGCTTAAAGGAAGGAGCAGCGGTTTATATTTTTGTTCACAGTTCTCACTATGAGACTCTGGGCAGAGGCCGAGGACTGATACCTTGGGGACAGTCTCACCTTGAGAAAATGTGCAGGTGATTGGGACCTCCCAAATACAGCCTCAGAGTTGTAACCCCCCTAATTCCATATTTTTCTAGGCATCATTTGAATGGTCTCAAAACTTACTTCTTTACTTCTAGCAGCTTTGTACACACCAATGTTTCTCTATTAAATCCCTTTCTTCTTAAAATATCTAGAGTAGAGTCTTTTCCCTTTACTGAGCCTTGACACACAAGGCACAAGTTTAGGTGAAGAACAGTCAAGGTATCAGCTCAAATCAACAGATATTTAATGAGTGCCAACTATTGACCCTGACCCCCTGCTGGGTACTGGGCTACAGTGACCACAGAGACAAGTCAGTAATGAGACCACATAAAGCAATGCCCAACATGGTGGTGATCAGGAGCATGAGGGAGAGCAGATGCTTCCGTAACCACCCAGTTAGCCAAGCTAAAGGAAGAGAGTCACCTGGAAACACATGGCCTTAGGTACCAGACAGGTTTGAGTCCTGGCTCTAGGGCTGACTACTGAACAAATTTGGACAAGTGCCTAAACTCTTTGTATGGCTCAGCTTCTCTACACGACTCCTATGGCTCTCCTTGATTTTGCTCTTTATCCCTCATCCTTCAAGACTCAGGACAGATGTCCTCTCCCCTTGGAGGTCTTCTTTGCTCTGCCCTCCTTCCTCAACACCTCTGTTTGCTGCTGACCTCTTTCATGGCATAGCTCATTGAAAGTGTTCAGTAGACTGAATTAATTTGATTCCCATTCCAACATGTCTATCACACACACACACACACACACACACACACACACACTCTACTAGAGTCAACTATTTGTCTCAAGAAGTCAGGTGTTTTAAAAGCAGAGCCTGAGATGGGATCCTTGTGCATGTAATTTATTGAGAAGAACTCCCAGGAGCCATCAGAGAGGAGTGGGAGAAAAGGATAGGGTAGGGGAAAGGCCAAGAACAGATGTGGTTTCATCACAAGTCTCGCTTCAGCCTTATCTCCCCTGGAGTTCTAAGGCTTGAACTACACCGAGAACCTGGAGAACAGAGGGCTGACCTTTTCTAATCTGCATCAGTCCACTCTTGGCTGAAGTAACCTTAGGTGGAGGGCATAACCTCCCAGGCATTCCCCTGTGTGTGGTCCCTATAAGGAAGGCAATCCTCCATGAGCCAATAGTAGCCAACACTCACAGAGCAGCCCGTAAAGGCATCTGGGTGGAGCGCCAACCACAGGAAGTATAAAATAGCGAATGCACTACAGCATTCCTAGAGAATGAGGATTGGACAGAATGGGGTCAAGGGAAAGATAACAGGTTCCTAATCAGGTTGCCTTTCTCCCCCATCAGCTAAACCAAAGCTGAAGCAATACAGATTCCAACCAAGATGGCAACATAGACATAACAAAGAAGGGGCTATGCTTGCAGCTGATTGAGGATTAATAACAAGCCTATGATTAAGCAACATAAAGGTGCAGGCTGTGCTTTTTAATGATATGTCACAAACAGAGCTGTTGTTTAGGTTGCAGTTCCTTCTGAATAGGGCGGCTGGACCTGTCCTCCACCAATAGGCAGGAGGGACACAGCAGGTGGAAGACATCTGGGAATTGCACTCTGGCAAAGGATATGTCACTGCCCAAAATGCTTCCCAATGCTACATCCTCTTCGCATCTCCCTAGGAGGTGACAGGAGTGTCTGGAAACCCCTCTTCTTGATCAGCCTGTACTAGAGAGGTCATCCAGAAGATGGGGTTCCACCTAGAAGCTAGGGATGGGCAAGAAATCTTTGTGTTGGAGATGTAACAGTGAGCATGGAATGTATCCTCTGCACCAGTCCTCAGTATTCCCATGGCCCAGAAAGAGAAAGTCAGAGCTTATCAAAGCTGACCTTCCCCAGAGAGAAGAATCATGGCTCCCAGGAGCTTCCAGAGCAACCTGGATCCTGGCACTTAGCCAAGGAGGGGCACTACCACTGTGACCTGGTCCCAGGGTTCTCTGCCCAAGGACTGGCATCCAGGTGACATGGCTTTCCTTGCAGTAGATCACCAGTTTTGTCTTTTTCATGTTTAATCCAGGAATCCTGAGTTCTATACCCACCACAACAGATTTCTGGGGTCCAGGAAACAGGGTGCCCCGAGGGTTCTAGAGAAAATCTTTGCTAGCCTGGCCTGTTTCCTCCACCTTTGGCTTTACTCCCTTTCCTTCCCCCCTCCCATCTTCTTCTATCTTCTGCCTTTTCCTGCCCTACAGGAGCAGATGGCGATTCTTCTCAGAGCAGGAATTGGCCCAAGAGAATCTCTCCTCTGGCCAAGAAGAGAAAATGACAGCAACAGGTCCCAGCAACACCATCTCTGGAGGCTGTGGATATTGGAGTAGGGATACTTGCAAGGGTGCCCCAGCCTCAGGTCCCTGGCAGGGTGCCCATAGCCATGTTTCAGAGGAGACAAAGCCAATGGCAGTTCCCTGCCCACAAGGCTGGCAACGTAGCTTTTCTTAGTTTGCTGATGAGCAAATAGTCAAATGGGCTCTTACTGAGCCAGAGCACTAAAGAAAAAGTCACATGTTTGCAATAGAGTTAAGATCATCCCCTTATGGTGAGAAACTGCTGTAAGTGAAGGTTTAGCTGAGAAGATAGTACTGAGGCATCAGGGAATTAAGGAGCCTTGCCATATGGCAGAGGAGCCAACAACCAGCAGCAGCCAGTCTTTGGGAAGAAAGCATCACCTTGATGATGCCTTGAATTGGATATTTTCACAGCCTCAAAACTGTAAGCTGATCCATTCCCATTGTTTAAGCCAAACCATTTCATAGTATCTGCTTTAAGCAGCCTAGGGAACTAAAACATGCTGCAAACCCCAGGGCTAAACACATAGAGGTCTCCTCTGGCAAAGACTAGAGACCAGTGTTTTCCCTTCTTCTCTCTAGGTTTACACTCACTTGCCCAGAGAGGAGAGGGGAGCCCAAAGCAAAAGGCAACATGAAAAGCGAAGCATGTCTTCTTAAAGCCAAGAGTCTAATGCCCCAGGCCAGGAATCCCTAGGTTGGGTGGTTCACTGTTCTAGGTCACAGAGTCCTGAGAGAGAGAAATCACACCTGTAGCACCTTGGCCCCAAATCATCTTTGCCCTTGCCCCACAGAAATCCATCTTCCTGCCATTCATGCACGAAATGAGTAAAGCACTAAGGGGAGCAGAGGGATGCTAAAGCTTCCCTGTAGCCAACGCCCCAGGCCACATGGAGCCCCTAGGTCTTTCAGTCCCTCCCCACCTGGACATTGTAGAGATTTGACTGCATTACCCATGTCTTCAGGGTCCTCTTACTCTCACCTGAGCTAACAATATGAGAGACCAAATTACAGATGCTGTGGGAGGCTTTAAATGGTGTTTCCTGTGGGTATTATTTCCAGCTTAATGTTGTGTTAACATAGCTCTGCCTGGTGATTAGTGTATTATTATATATTAATCATAGGATAATGATGCACACTCACCCTGCTCCTCTCATCAGTCTGTTACTACACCCCACCTAGATCCTGAGGCACCACACCTGCTCCCCCCATATCTGCATCCCCAGCCCACCCCCAGGGCCAGCCCTGGGCATAGCACCCATTCTTATAGATGAAGTCATAGGAGGATAATTTTCCTGCATCCATGCTCTAAGATACCAAATTCCATAGCCAGGGTTTGGAAATCACAAGACTTTGCTTCCCATTATCCCCTCTTTCCCACCCACAGATGGCAAAGGTCTAGAAGGTAAAGTGAAGTCAGAGAAAAGGAAATGTAGAAAGAAAAAGAAGCTGGAACTATATCTGATTCCCTGAGCTCTTTTAACCCTTCCCTTTCAAGGGCTGATTTTGCACTACTTTGTGCCCAGCATTTCTTCATGAATTCAGTAATTATTTGTGAAGACTGTACTATGTGGCAAGTGAACAATATGGACAAAGTCCTACCCTAAAAGAATTTCATTCCTGACACTGGTATCATATCGGGTCTTCAGGATACAACAGCCTGGTCTTGGTCCTCGATGAGTCATTTAAGGGTGAGGTGTCAGTCCCACTAGTGCACTGACTTAGAAGGGGAGAAAGTTACCCCAGAGCAACTTCAAGGAATTTAGAGCCAATGGGAAAGATAGGTCAAAAGGGATTAAGAATTGCAAATGTAGACAGTACAACTGATTAGGCTCCAAAGACCCAAGAGGCTGTACCACTGAGATGGGCCTGATGAAGTTTACTAGGGAAAGTGTCAGTAAGTGGATCTACCTGCTTCAGGGTTAAACACTTACCTGTGATTTACACTTTGCCCTTGTAGACCTGGATGTTTTTTCAGGGGTCCTTCTATATCATGAAGGTCATTTGTACATGTTCACCCACAATATGTCCAGAGCACTTTAATGACGGTGCTATGACACTGATGAGAAGAAAGAGGCTGGCGGTATTGATAGAGACACCAAAGACACTGGCATGAGGGGGCTTCCAGGGCCAGAGAAGTAGTCACCTGGAGATAATGTAGACATATGCTAAGTCCAAGCCACACCAAGTTATCTGCAGACATGAGCATTCCAGGGAAGTAGTTATTTATCATACTCAGCTTTGCACCCTCAGGTAGCCAGATGGACCCCAATGGTCTTGGCCTCTTACAATCATGCTTTTATATAATCCCCTGCCTTAGGGCTGACTAGTGTTATCAAAAGAATATTGTGGTGCATAACTTCCAATGCTAAGTCATAAAAGGCACTGTAGCTCCTGCCTTGTTCTCCTGGATTACTCACCCTGGGGAAAGTCATTGTCACATCATGAGCACATTTAAGCAGCCCCGTTATAGAGGGTTCCACGTGGAAAGGAGCTAAGGCCTCCCATCCAGAGTCAGAGCCAACTTGCCAACCATGTGAGTCAGCACCTTTGGAAGCAGATCCTCCATCATTAGTCAGTCAAG
>PVKH010047468.1:0-10291 GCA_004027955.1 Chaetophractus vellerosus | reverse complement strand
CCATGGAAACTCTTCACCAGATTCTTAAATCAACAGTGTATATTTATTAGAAATTGATTAGAAAGTATCCCAGGTGGAGTGAGCAGCAGGAGCAAAGAGAGTATGCTGTGTTCAAGAATCTCAGAGGGGGCCAGCTGGATAGCCCAGTGGATAGGGCGCCAGCATACCACATGGGAGGCCCTGGGTTCGGTTCCCGGGGACCTCTCCTAGCGGGCAGACCGCCTTGAGAATGGCAAGCCGCCATGGGCGGGCCAGAGCCGCTGTGGGCAGGGCAAAAAGCTGCCACGGACAGGCAAAAGCCGCCACGGGCAGGGCAGGTCGCCCACGAATGGAGCGCAGCCAGCCACCCACGAGCTGAAAGCCAGCCATGAATGGAAGCAGAAGTCGCCCACAAGCAGGGAAACCCACGCCTGCGCAGTGACCAGTCTTGGCGTGTCACCGCAGCGGGGGGGAGGGGAGATATGTAATAAAATAAATAAATCTTTAAAAAAAAAAAAAAGAATCTCAGAGTTCAGTCTGGCTGGCTCTGAGGGTAAGGGATGGGCACTTCATGTGCAATGGAGGTGGATGCATGGAGGTGGTAGTAACCAGTCTTTGCTTGGGCAAGGTGCTAAAACAAAGGTTTTTAACCAGCAGAGCATTTGGCTTTGCATTTCGTATTATTCTCTTCAGTAAATTTCTGTTCCATGATTGGACATTACCTTTCCTAGAAAGCCACCAGATTGCCACACCTTGCCTAGCGTCACACATTCCTCCTCTCCAATACCAGAGCATCTTTTTCATTTCTCTGATATAACATTTAATATAGTGTACTTAATTGCTATATGCATGTTTGTTTTTTAAAGATGACTGGAGTTTTTTTTTTTTATTATTACATATCCCCCACTGCTTTCTGCTTGCTCTTGCTGTGTGTCCATTCTTGCGTTCCTCTCTGTCCGATTTTGTCTCTCCACCGTTGCAGCGATGCACTGAGACCGGTCACCGCGCAGGCGGCTTTGCCCCGCTTGTGGGCGGCTTCTGCTTCCATTCACGGCCGGCTCTGCTTCAGTTCACGGGTGGCTGGCTGCGCTCTGTTTGCGGGTGACCTGCCCTGCCCGTGGCGGCTTTGCCCTGTCCGTGGCAGCTTTTTGCCCTGCCCATGGTGGCTCCGCCCGCGCATGGCAGCTTGCCATTCTCAAGGCGGTCTGCCCGCTAGGAGACGTCCCCGGGAACCGAACCCGGGGCCTCCCATGTGGTATACCAGCGCCCTTATCCACTGGGCTATACAGCCGGTCCAAAGATGACTGGAGTTTTAAAGAAGACTCTATACCTCTAGCAACTAGTATTGGACCTTATACATAACTGAGACCAAATAAATATTTGTCTTAGAGGAATATTAAAATACGTAGCTGACAAAAGGAATTCCAAGTAGTGGACAGGTTTATTACCATACCGCTTATTAGAATGAGCAGGGGCAGATCTCTGTTTTCACTGGGTGCACCTGCCTCCACTGCAGTTCGTCTCACACGCATCACAGTTGTGTGTCTGTCTGTACTTCTGTCCTGTCTCACTCCACTCGGTGGGAGAACCCACTAGCTTTCATTTGCCTTTGGTTTCATCACCTGATTCAACATTGTCTAGCACCTAACATATGTTTTATAAATGTCTCTTGAAAGAAGGGTGGCCTCTTGTTTTTGATTAATGTTATTTTAAAATTTTCTGGCTCTGTCTCTGTGAAGACTGTAGTAGTTGCTGAAAGCATGGAGAGAAAGTGCACATATGAAACTGCCATGACTGCCACATATTTTTGCTATGTAATTGGTTGTTCTGGTAGCATGACAGGGGAACTGACTTTAGTCAGCTAGACTGTTTTTCTATTACTGCTGACCCTTCACTTTGTCAACTGAAGTCATGAAATTGGAATTCACTGTAAAAACAAAAGTCTGTTTCCTACATAAAATCTGTGTATGTGATTTCCTTTGCTTTTATTTTCAAGGTCATGAATGTAGTCTGTATTGATATGTTTTGCTCAGGGATATGACTTTTCAATATTATATAAAGGAATTGACTTGTCAAATATTACAATTTTAAACTTGGAATACAACTATTCCAATTTTAAACTTTTCTACTCAGATGCTATAGCAAACAATCATTTAATTAACTATTTTCCTAAATTAATAAGGCTAAGAATCAATTTAGTGTTAAAATATAACATAGGAATGAAAAATAAAAACAGGTTAAAAGAAAATAATAAAAAACTCCCAATATAATTACATGAAATGATGTACTCCATTAAATAGTTTGGGCACTTCTTCCAAAACCATACATAAAGCACATGGGTGTTGTAAAGATAATCGAGACATATCTGTAAAGAGTTTAAATTCCCAAATGAAGATTTGATGTAAATACTAAGTGTTATTGTAATTATTTCATTTGTTGCTCTTTTTCTCTCTTTAACTATGAATGCCTGTTTAATGCATGTCCAATTAGATAGTTCTGTTGTGTGCATTAGTGGTATTGTGTCTTTAAGCTCTCGATGATAAGCTCCTGGAGGCCATGGGCTGTGTATCACATCTCTGCATATGTCCCTGTGAACTGGGATTTGTCTGTCCTCTTTAACAATGCACCTGACACTTAGCAGTAACTCAGATAATATTTATTGAATGAATAAGTAAATAAAATGTTAGTTGCAATGCCATAAATTTTTGCTAAATGAAATGGTTTTAAGCCCATGCTTATAAGTCAAGGACTTTTAAAAACTCACAATTTACCCTTTTTCAGCTATACCATATTACCTCACAGAATTCTAAGTGAAGTCTTAAATTCAAGTCACCACGGAACATGCTGTGTATTCTCGGTTGCGGAGACTCTGACTTCGTTGCTTCCTCCACCGTGTATATCCTGCCCCAGATACAAGTCACTTTTCCATACCTCCTTCAAGTCTCTGCTCCAATGTCATTGTCTCATTGTGAACCCCATTCAAAACTGCCAACTACCCCCTCCCAGCTCTATTTTCTTTTCCATGGCATTTTCTAATATACTGCTTTCTTATTTAGTGTATTAATTGTCATTCTCCCCCCAGCTTGACTGTAAGCTCCACTAGAGTAAGAATATTTGTTTTGGGCGCAGAACAGTGCTAGCATGTAGTAGATGCCTCGTAAGTACTTGTGAAATGATTAATTGAACACTAAAATATCATTTCAATTTCTTTCTGCATTAACTACCTAATCTATAAAATGGGAATAATATGGTCTGCCATACTTATTTCTCAAATATTTTTCTTAGAATTACATTGTATTAGATATTTGACAGGTACTGCTTTTTGATGAAATTCAATGATTATTATCATGACAGAGAGAATAATTAATAATCAGATTTTCCATTTTCTACAATTTAGTTAGACTGCAAACAATGACATTTTGAAATACTGGAATATTTTCGTTTTAGACATCCATAGATAAGACTTTTTAAAATATGTCACTGGAAAAAGTTAGAAAGCACCATCTTTATCTGTTGCTTTGATCTTTATGTGGCGTCTATTTTATGCATATTCTATTTGTAAATTAATGCAGTGAAGAAAAAAATCTGAATTCACAGAATCATATTTTATAGATAGATTTAAATTTTACCAATATTTTAAAAATTATTTTTAGATGTAGTTAAAACCCTAGGAAATACACTAATATATAGGACACCATTTTTTTTTTTTTTTACATTTCTTGGCTTACAATGCTTTAGCAGATTTGAGATTGAAAAAGTTTTTCCTACTTACTCATTTTTAGATAATATAAGAATCACAACCTGGTATTTTGCACTTAGAAAAAAAAAGTCTAAGGACTTTAAGCCCCAGGCATGTGTGCTTCCCAGAGTGGAAGACCCAAAGAGGCTGGAAACAAACGACACATCAAGGAGACATCCTGGCGCCTGCTGCAATTTTGGGAAAAGAGAGGACAGAGAGTGAGGGAGAGTTAGGAATTGTGCTTTTTAGCTCAGAGGTCTAAGTGGCATGCGTTTAATCTGCAAAGCTGGAAACTTCTCTTCCTACCCATGCTCTGTAAAAACATAAGGATTTCTACTGCACCTGCTTTTGTCCAGTGGCATTTCTGTAATGACTCATTGTTATGTTGAAGTGTGTCCTCCAAAATGATATTTTGAAATCCTAATCCCAGGTACTTGTGAACGTGATCTTATTTGGAAACAGAATCAGTGAAAATAGAACTATTTACATTAAAATGAGGTTCATACTGGATTAGGATGGACCTTCAATCTACTATAACTGGTGACTTTATAAGAAGGTGAAAGGAGACACTGAGAAAGAAGACAGCCGTATAATGACAGAGGCAGGAGTGGAGGTAGACCACAAGCCAAAGATCACTAAGGTTTGCTGGCTATCTCCAGAAGCCAGAAAAGAGGCATGGAACAGATATTTCCCTACAGACTTCAGAGGGAGCACATTGGAAGAACATGTCGATTTCAGACTTTTTGCCTCCAGAGCTGTGAGACAATAAGTGTCTGTTGTTTCCAGTCACCCAGTTTCTGATACTTTGTTATAGCAACCATAGCAAACTAAGACACTCATTACTGCCTTTCCCTTGCATGAGCCTACCTCTTTCAGCACTGCGTCTACAACTCCCAGCACTGAGCCAGGCACCGAAGAGGAGCTCAGTGAAAACTAGGTGAATGAATAAACTCATAATCTGTGCACTCTTCCTGCACAAATGAACCCATGTTCACTTTTTTCCTCTTCTTCCCATCCTCCATGATGTCCCATCCCACATCAATTTTCCTCACCACAATCAAACCTCTCTGGACAGGAATATTTCCAAGTTGGGACTCATATGCTTTCACCTCCATTTTGAGCTGCCTCATCTGCCAACATCTTGGTAAAGAGCAAGAGAAACAAAACCTCTAGCACTCTTCACTTCTTAGGATAATGATTTGTGTTATTCAAATAATAAATCATGTATTGTATCACTGAATATTGATAAATTGTTCCCTTGACTTAATATATTGTTCATACTTAGGAATCAACCAAAGATGTTTCCCACATTTTGTAAACATCTTAGAGTATGATCTATATTATAGATTTCAGCTCAAAATGTTTCTCTTCAGACGCTTGGTATAGTGATTTACAATAAAAATAATGACAGGACCTTTTTCAAAGTGATTAGAACCTCTCTGGCATAAACTTTATACAGTATAATGAATGTGTTGACATTTGTTCCTTATTTGCATACTATAAAAATAAAACAGAGTGTGCAACAAAGTCCCTGTTAAATTCACATTACCTGTTAAATGGAGATACTCAAAAGGCAATGTAATCTCATGAAAATTAAGAATTGGTATTTAAGCCATACTTACGTACTCCTAAAATAATGCATATGCACTACTATCTACAATGCATACAAAGGTTTCAATTCATTGGGCACAGTGGGAAAAAAAATCCCCTAATTAGTCATTTGATAAAATTTTTCTAATGTGAATATTAACTATTTCAACTGCTCAGCTAAAGTCACACTTGAATAATAGTATAATCAATGCATTAGCAGTTCTAATCCAAAACAAACTTTTAAGGTCTTTTTCTCAGAGTTTAAAATTGTATGCCTATTCACAGTAATATATTGAAAGCGTGAAAATAAAAAAGGTATTTCTTTTTCTTAAATGTGCCTCTTTCTCTTTGTACATATTTTCTGGCTTGCTCATGAATTCACAGATGTAGATATTGATGCTGTTTTCAGGGAACAACAATGAGGTGTTTGTTGTATAATATTTTCTCTCTTTTCCTTCTCCCACACAAAATTACATGATCTTTGAAACTTCCAAAGCAAAATGGAGAATAGTATCCTTTTTAAAATGAAGTAATTGCATGGCTGGCATTTGTAGTCTTTTAAATTAAGGGTACATTACATACATTTTTCCTACTACATGAGATTTGCAAATCTGAATGTTTGGCATACACTTGTCTTAGCAAGTCTTACATGATGGTATACACAATTAAGAGTGGGGAAAAATGTACAAGCTGACAATTTGGGATCATCCATTGCTTTCCATTTTGATAACTGTGGCATTTTTCAAAGAGATTTGTTTTAATTACTTAGGATAAGGCAAAGAATGGCCTCTAGAATAATCTAAAAAATAAATTTTGGTTCAAACCTTTTGAATTATTTACAGCCACCTCCAACTAATCAAACTCTCACTTAGTAAAAGAAAAGAGAGGTGTTCCTCCCCAAACAAGTAATCATGGTAGAATACCATAAAAGCTTGTGATCAGGACTTTAGTCTCAGAGGCAGCCCATGTCCCCAAATGTCTCATAAATTCTTCTAATGCATTTTTCACATGCATGATTGTGAATGCCTATTCAGTGAAAAGGTTTACCATATGCTATGCTTTTCAGCTGCGAAGAACAAAGGGCAAACGTTCCCTGGCCTTGTAAATTTGGAACAAAAAGGTGTAAAAGCAAAACAAAAACCTCTACATCTTTTACTAAATAAAAGACTGAGAGGAAGCTCGTTTGGCACCATGCTGTTCTTTTTTGAGACAAAAGTATTCAGTGAGGGCAGATAGAAAGAAAAGGAGATACAAATGTAGTAGACCTCATGGGTCACCCAATCTATCTTCTCCCTAGTAAAGAACCGTTTGCTATAGTTTGCTTTGAGTGTTTCCTTCAGTCTATTTTCAGAATGATTTCTTTAGGAAGGATTCACAATATAGTAGGTAGTTACTGTCAAGAGTTCCCCCTCCATCCCCTTCCAACCCCCTTTAAGCTATTCTTAGCTATGCCTTTTGAATCAGGCTAGACAATACCATTTCCTCTTTCCTTTAAATATATTTAATGACATGGAGTACTATTTCTCAGATATTATTCATCCAAGTCAGACAGATTTATTGCATTTGCTAAATAGGTAACATTTTTTTCTGCCAATACATTATATATGTAAAAATATATTCCTATGTACTATAGAAATTATATATAGATTATATACATACACATGGATATTTATAGACACTTTCTCCTCAACCAACTACCCTGATAACGCCACTTCAAAATGGCTACCCATGAGCCCAAATTACTCAGCAAATAACTTGCTAAAAATTATAGAAGTTAGAAGGAAAAATGCTACTTTATAAGTTGAACCTTAAATTTTTGCCCAGGCTAGGCAAAGCTCTTCTTTTCAAATTGTTATTAAGCAAAACTAGTCTTTCTATCAACTTTCATTACATTTAAGCTATATTTACTTTATCAATTAAAATTTCTGTGCCAGTTGTATGGCTGCTTTTACTTCATATGAAGGCCACTCATCCTGAAGGTATGAAAAAGAGGGGAAAAATGGAAAAAATGTGTTCAAGAAAAAAAAAAACTCTAGGAGATTTGTTGAATGAAAATATGGGAAAACTACTGTCAAGCTACAAATTTCTCAAGGACTTGCTTAATTTGAGCAAGTGGTATACCAGAATCATCAAACCTAACTAAATTAATCAGGATGATCTTTTCCATAATCTCCAGCTTGATGAAACAATACTTCATTTCCAATGATAAAAATACTCCCATGCTTCCTGAGTTGTCCACATTTAAATGTGGTGCTTATCAGTAATATGGCACTTTGCATGCCTTATCAATAATGGAGCTTTTCCTGACATCCCTGCAGCATCAGCTCTTCTCCGTAATACAGTTAAAATAGCAGTTGTGTGTGTGTGTGTGTGTGTGTGTGTGCACGCGCGCGCATAGGCATTTACTCCTGTAGCATTTACAGGCTGTATAGATATGGATTTTATTAGTAATGTCTTCTTTATTATTTATCGTCTCTGCCCAACAAGTGTGTACCCCTTTGATAGTGGGGACTCTTTCCCATATGCTTCAGTTTTTCAGGTAAAATGTCTTAGCTGCAACCTTGATTAATAGATATGGTAACTATCCAATAACACCTGTCTTGCTCATCAAAAAGATGAAGGAAAGGATTAGTATAGCAAGAGCAATCTAACAATATTAGTGCTTAAGATCCATTGACTTCCAGTTCTCATTTGTCAGAGTTTGGTATTAAATCGCTTTTGGTTGAGAATCTGGAAACGTTGCAATATAGCATGCTTTACAGAGAGGACAATTTAATTTCTTATAACTCTGAAAGGACTTCAAACTGTGTCATTCCATTTAACTACAAGGACCAAATTCACAAGAATTAGCCTCTCACTTATGTAACATGGTCCAAAGACTTATTGTCTTGTCAATGCCTCGTGTAGAGCTATAATTTGGAATAGGTGAAGGAAATGTTTCAAGTGGTTGTGCATGGTGTCAGACCCTTCCAGAATCACTGATTGAGAAGATGCTTTTTACTCTCTTATCCAGGAGGCATCAAACATGTGGAATCCCTCCATTTTCAACTTTGAAGACACTATTTTATTTTAACTCCTTGGTATGGAGCAACAGCTTTCATTCGAAATGGATCCCAGAATATTTTGAATATTTGAAAATTCCCATTATTCTTGGCAAAACAGAAAATAGTCCACCTGGAATCATTAGGGATCCATGATCTATAAGGCTACTGAGAAATAAAACACATCTTTAAACCATGTAAATATGTTGCTACACTCATCAGTGGGAGACGGGATTAATCCCATTCCCTTTGGGCTGCCCTTAACCTGGAGGTGCTCATCCAACCCCTCTTTAATTAGACCTTGGTTTCATCTCCAACCTGAAAGACTTCTTTCTGACTCACATTTTCCTACCATTGGTCCCCAGCATTTGCCTTCAAATATAATATAGCTACGCAAATATTAATTAATTTTAACTTTCTAAGGAGTGTATGGAGTGATTTGGAGCCAGATACGGTTAGGTTTGAAACCTACCTCCCCTGCTTGTGAGTTATTCACCTCTGACAAGGAGCGTACTTTCTAACCCTAAGCCCTACCTGCGATGTAGTGAAAAGAACATAGATTTCCACCTTTACTAGCTGTGGTTCATAGATAAGTTTCATCGCCTCTTGGGTAAGTTACTGATCTCTGTGAGCCTTAGTCTCCTCACTTGTAATATAATGTTAATAACAGCTATCTTGGTGAATTAGTGAGTTAGTTTTTAAAGTATTTTATATTAATTTGTCTATTTATATACATCTTTATTTCTATCTCTAATCTCAGGCCCTATATCTAACCCAATATTTCTTCTTCTATACCTATAGTGATAAATGATAAACACAAAACACTCAAGAAATATTAGCTAGTTCCTCTGCCTCAGTAGTTAGATCGCTGTAATGTCTAAAATTATATTTTTGTATAAACAAATACTGAACCAAGTATTTCAATTTCAATAAATTATAATATATGCTTCTAAGCAGTAGCATTGTGTTAACTGAATGGTTAGAGGAAATATGGGGAGTACATTTCTCTTAAACAAAGCTACACATAGCAGAATATTCTTTAAATAGCCTTATTGTGTTGTCTGGGATATCTGGTTTTGATTTTATTTTACTATGTTGTTTTCACTTCAATTTTTTTCATTATTGGTATACAAATATGCTTCTTATTAAAAACTACCTAGAACATCAAATCCCATGCAATAAAAGTGTTAACCATTGTAAACCCTGTCATGTCTCTGGGAAGCAGAGGAATTATCTTGTTATCAATTTAATAATGGAACATTGAAGTAAATGATGCCATCCACTGACACCAGTAACACTGTCTCTCTGGGGAAATTCATGTCTGTGAGAACTGTCAATCTAGATGGATATGGACATATTAAACACACTCCCTTCAATCCATAAATCTCCCCTTTCTGGGATGCTTTAATAAAAAGATTCCTTATTTTGATAACGATATGCTATGCAGAATATCTTGACATTAGTGATCTATAATCCCTTTATTTAAAAGAAAGCATTTTGTGGAAAGGGACAGTAAATATTTTAACACCTCTTCTTCTCCTCCCTTGTTTTTTTCTTTAGCATCTAACATGTAAATATGTTTTTGAGGTTTCAGATGGGTGAAATGTTAATGATTACAAAGAGATGTAGGAAGTAGATATAATTTATTTATTCAGCTATTTACTTTAACAAGTTTTCTGCAAATCACCACAGCTTTGTTGTTTTGCATTAAAATTAACCCTACTTCCAATTAAGGATGTAAGATGATTCCTTTTATTAACATTATCGTACATTTTCCCATGAGAAAATAAGACAAGAAAAGTTAAAATTATAAATATAATTTTTTCAACCAAATATACAGTAGTAGAAAAAGATGAAAATGTTTTCAGTACAAAAATGCATTGTAAGAAAAAGCAGAAAGCAAGACATGGGTTCAGTTACATTGTTAAATTACAAAATGTTT